>JBBMJZ010000096.1:4788620-4800294 GCA_037833815.1 Zingiber zerumbet | reverse complement strand
ACTTATTCGGCTGCCATAGAGGCTGCCAAATACTCAGCTTTCATGGTGGAATCCGAAAGGTATTTCTCCTTTAACACTCCTTCATGGTATGACTCTACTTCCTAAAGCAAACACAAAACCCCGAGGTAGATTTCCTATTGTCCCTATATAATTGGAAATCTGAATCCTTGTAACCCACAGGGAATAAATTATCTGCTTGGTAAACTTAGTATGTAAACTTTAGTCCTTCTCAGGTACTTATATATACTTTACCGCAGTCCAATATCCATATCCTAGATTACTTTGATATCTGCTGATTATACACTCGGCAAAATAGATATCCGGTCTTATACATAGCATCGAATACATTAGACTTCCTACAGTCGAAACATAAGGAACTGCCTTCATCTCCTTTGATGTCTTCGGAGACATCTCTTTATATAAAGGTACTCCGTACCGAAAAAGAAAGAAACCTTTCTTGGAGTTTTTAATGCTAAAATGAATTAAGATTCATTCAATGTATGAAACTTGGGATAAGCACAACATCTCTTTCTTGTGATCCCTTATTTCTTTGATCCTAAGAATATGTCCACATTTTCCTAAGTCCTTCATATCGAATTGCTTGGACAATCATACCCTTACGACTGACAATACTTTGATTTTATTGCCAACTAGCAAAATATTATCTACGTATAGTACAAGAAATACCACCACGTTTCCATCACTCTTCTTGAATACACAAGACTCATCCGGTCACTGAATAAATCTATAATACTGGATTTTCTCATTAAACCAGATGTTCCAAGATCTCGAAGCTTGCTTTAGTCCATAGACCGATTGAACTTTTAGACTAGATGCTCTTTACCTTTTTCAATAAACCCTTTTGGTTGCTGCATATGGATGTTTTCTTCAAGACTTCCATCAAGGAATGCTGTCTTGACATCCATTTGCCAAACCTCATAATCGGTATGAGCAGCAAGGAATCTGGATAGACTTAAGCATGGCTACCGGTGAAAAGGTTTCCCTTTTACAACAAGCCTTGCTTTGAAGGTTTTCACCTTTCCGTCTACCCTTCTTTCTCTTTTGTAGATCCATTTACATCCTAATGGCTTTTATACCATTTAGTGGTTCTACCAGCTCCCAGACCTAATTAGAATACAAAATTCTATTTTAGAGTTTATTGTACTTGGCCAAGATACTGCATCTTTATTTTGGAGTGCTTCGTCATATATCGAGGGATCAGGTTCATGTTTACTAGGGATCAAGTCTGAAGACTCTCCAAAAATATGAATCTATCAGGTTGGCTCACAACCCTCCCACTACGACAAGATACTTCCTGTAATTGTATATTATTTGTGACATGTGTTGCAGTTTCTTGTGGTATCTCATCTTGTACTGTTGGTACTAGGTTAAACGTGTCCTATCTTATTTTCTCGAGAACAATTTATCTTATGGGCTTGTGGTTTTAATACATAGTCATCTTCTAAAAATCAGATATTGATGCTAACAATGACCTTCTTATCTTTTAAGGACTAAAAATAAACCACTTTTCGTTCCTATAGGATATTCTACAAACATCCGAACTTCTATACTTAATTCCAACTTGTCAGTATCTCCTTTGTGTTAGACTACTCCAAATCTAAATATGATTCTGAATAGGCTCATGCCTACTCCATAATTATATGGGAGTAGAGGGTACTAATTTTAGAAGGTACTAAGTTCACTACCGTTTCCAGAGTATATCCTTAAAATAAATTTGGTAATTTTAGAATAACTCATATATCTAATTATTTCCATAAGAGTCATATTCCTTCGTTCTGCCACACCATTCTGTTGGGGTGTACCAGGTGTAGGCTATTGGAATTGAATCCCAAACTTTGATAAGTAACTCCTAAATTCTCCTAAGAGGTACTCGTCACCACGGTCAGACCGTAGTGTCTTGATACTTTTACAATGATGTTTCTCCACATCAGCCTTGTACTCTAAGTACTCACACTTGTGGCGCATCTAGTAATTGTACCCCTATCTTGAATAGTCATCTATTCGAAACTACCTCTTGCCTGGACAGTCATATACATATCAGGATGAACCAATTCTAACACATCTTTGGCTCTATACCCCTGTGCCTTAAAATGTCTCTTTGTAAGGACCCACGAGCGAAATGAAGGAATTTAGTTATGAAACTATCTAAGGTCACACAAGCACAAATTAAAGGATTAATTTATGAAATATTCTATGAATTTTAGGAATTTCTTTTTCTATGATTTAAAATGAATGAGTATGACACAATTTAAGGGAATAGAGGAACGAAACTTGGAGATGGTAGAAGCAAGATATCCATTTAAGTTAGAGTTAATTAATCCTAAATAATATATGCTAATATATGTTGACCTAGGTATATAAACATCCCACTGCAGTGTTCCTCACCTCCATCACTCATTTTTATCCCGAAATCGTCGCTCTCTCTCGCACGACTCCTCCTGCGGTCGCCGATCCAACTTCGACGGGCACGAATCTCAGCCAGGCGATGCTCCACACAGATCAGTTTTCTGAGAGTGCCGCAATCGGACAAGGAATCGGATGATTCCTTGCGTCGGTGGCACGAATCTGGTGAGCTAGGGCATCCAGCAGTGGATCAAGAAGGAAGAAGGCAAGCACCTTTCCTTATGTAATTGCGAGATCTCTGAGGTATGGTATTAGAACCTAGAAGATGCTGGACTGCCTTTTTGATGAGCTCCGATGGGTTCAATTCGTGACGTTCCTGTCCGATTTTAGGGTTTCCGTGATGTTTTCTGCAAGGTTCTGATTTCCATTTTTTATGTTCCCTTCAATTTTCCGTGTGATGGTGAATGATCTTGCCTTTTGTTCAAATTCTAGAGGAATCGAGTCTTGGTTTCATATACTTGATGGATTTGTCGATTTTGAATGTCCTAGTTCTTCACTGGTAGACTCGGACTCGATTGGTTCTCGCCTTGAAATTTTTGTTGCGGACCTTACTTTCAACCGGAGGTTTGGTTTAGGAATTGGTGGAGGTCGTTCAGTTGTGCTGTAACTTGATGAACTATGAATGGAATTAGGTTCATTTGATTGATGATCTGTGGTGTTGGCGTTTTTGTTTCTGCGATCTATATGTTTCTTTGAATGCTTGAATGGATTGCTCGATGTTTGAATGGATTACTCGATGTTTGAATGGATTTTATTTGAAGCCAATTACCGGAATGACTTTGTCCTGTCTTGTGCTCCTCTGATTTCTGATTCGGTTTTAGGTGTTCCTGACTTGGTTCCGGATTAGATTGGGTTTTCATGGTGGATGGAGGAACTGGGAACTGTGTGGTATGGTTTCAACGTTAAGATTTCTTGATCAGTTGTTTCGGATGCATAGTATTTGATAGGTTCTTGACGAATCGGTGATATTCCTTGGTGTTCTTGATTCAGATGGAGGTTCTGTGATGTTCTTTATCAGAGGGATAGTAATCTGGAGTTTTCTGGTTTGGACTGTGATCTCTGTGACGTTCTAAATGGCTGGTGACATTAGCGGGTTTCTATAAGGCTTTGGGACTTCTGAGTAGATTCCATGTTGATCTTCCTATGTTCTGTGATACTGGTTGTTGTGGATTTGTGTGTTCCGTGTTAATTGGTTTCATCTCACCAGATCTCTTTGTAATTGGAATATACTGTTTACTCTGTTCTTCTTCTACCGCAAGGTTTGATTGAATTTTCTGTACTAGGTAGTTGGTTTAGAATGAACTTGTTTTGTTCTTCGGTGTGATTTTGATCGAATTTGTTTTCTGTCGAGGCAAGAAGGTTTCGGATAGTTTGTAGTGGAGATAATTCTTGATATTTTGTACCATCAAATAGCTAGAGTTTTCCAGAGGTTAAACTCGTATTTGTCTAGTTTATTCTTTTGTACAACTTTGGTTGTGAGTTTATTCGATGACCATGGAATTCAATGAGATTTGTTTTGCTTTGGGGAGGATCTTGATCCGTTGGGAGTTAACACTGGTGTGGTTTTGATTTGTTGGGAAATAATTTTGATGAGGTTTGGAATTTAGTCTAGTTGTTATAAGATGGTGATTTACTTTATCCCTTACTGTGTTGCAAGTTTTCGTTTGTCCTGTTTAGTATTGCTAATTGATTAAAAGATGAATTTCCATTGTTGATTGCTCTCTTTTGAGGATGCATGATTTTGTTGTTTTCTTCAATATGGAAATGGTTACAGTATGAATGAAATAGAAAAGCATGTTCAACTGATACAGAATAATGAGGACAGATTATGTTTTTTTTTCTTTTTTCCTTTCTTATGTAGCGAATATGATGAGTATGAGTATATGTGGTAGCAGTACGGGATGGGTGACCCGGGATGAGTTCCCGGGAGGGCTCATCCAAAGTTGATTGATAATTTATTGTTAGCTTCGACTAAATGACTGACTGCATGTTCTCTAGGAGATACCTTTAGGTACATGAGACTGTTGACGGACTCTAATTGTGTTACCGGATATGTGACATATTCACCCTAATAGCTACATAGGATCATTTGAGCATGATTTACTTTCCTTTGTTGTATCGTAGTTGGGATATGACTTCTTACTTATGAGATCCCTAGTTGCTATTTTTGTTATCTCATAGATGTCCTTTATTACATATTGAATTGTGCTTGCTAGGTCATAGACTCATGATGTCTACATTACATTACAGGTGAGGAAGACTCACAGGATATGGAAGGCCCACGGACGGAGTAGCCGAGGAGGCGGGATGGACTCATGGTACTGTCCGATGTCCGAGAGTGCAGAGCATACTTGAGTTACCGCGAGAGATTTTTGTTTCCTTACCTTTCGAGAGGGAATTGTTTGGGGGATTATTGTTTCTATTTGGCAAACACTTGTTGATATGATCATGTTTATTGGTTATGATAGTTTTCTTTATTAGTACTGCATTAGGATCATTTAATTAGTAGTTGATGAGAGAGATTAGAAAAAAAAAACTGGGGATGTTTCAGTTGGTATCAGAGTAGTCACTCCAAAAGGACAGTGCGTGCACGCCATCTCATCAAGAACTCGGCTACTTTTGCCCAAGTTTGTAAGGAATGTTGATTTACTTTGAAGCATAGTTAGAATTGCATATTCTTAATCTGTCATACATAATTGTCAAAAGGTCTGATTATGAGATTAGCAAAAGATTAAAGATGGATATAAGTAGATGTTTTTTTAGTCAGTGATAAACTTTATCGAAACATGTTCAACTAGAAAGTCAGAATATGTTATGTGAAGACTTCATATCCATATGGGTCCTTCCAAAGCCCGCTTGGAGTACAATCTCTGTTTGGATGATGTAACTTGAACACATGGTTATCTTATAGTTATTAATACTTGTCTAGATTTTATGTTGGAAATGGACCAGCCTCCACGGTACTGCGTACTATGGATACGGTAATGAAAGTAGGGCTTAGGATTATACATATAGTGTTCCCAATATCTTATATTAGGAAAGAATTATTTAGTGGGACCAGTAAATAAATGACCCATGGAATGAACTAGTGAAAACAAAATTAATACTATCCTAAAAATTGAACCATAGGTTGATGCAAGTATTTCCATTAAGTAGTTACGGTATAGATTTATTTGGCTAGGATATGGTTTTCTACGTGATTGATTCTTTATAATGGTGCTGTATTGTTGTAATCTTGGTTTCTTGAATTGGTAAGCCTCAATACAATTCTAGAGGTGCGCCGATCTAGAATTTTTGGTGTGGAAGGAGTTGTGTGTAGCATATTTGCTTATTGACAACTTATTCTTGAGATGTAGCTTGTTAAATATAAATCCTGAGTTATTGCTAGGTGAAACAGATTTGGGATTTCATTCCAGTTGTATGATAAATGGATGATGGTTTTGGGATTTCTAGATTTTATTGGTAGCAAGTTTAATTGAGCATGATTTCAATTATTCCCTTAGAATGTTCAATCTGTGCATATCCAACTGAATCTTCCACATGTAAATCGGTTTATTGATAATATGACCAAATTGTTTTGCCTTATGTCATAATTTCTTGAGTAGCATTAGGTGTATTTTGCTTTGATTCAGGGTAGTTCAAGATCTGGATTTTTATTAGAAGGTGAAAGCCGTTAGTTTTCTTTTTATCTGCTATATGTTGTTGCCTGTACATGAGTAGCATAGGTATAACTTGTTTCAAGGAATGATTAATGTTCTGGATTCCTTCCTTATGGGCTTAGCTTTAGGCTTACTGGTTTAGCTATTTGTTATAATTTACTGTTACAAATGCTTGGTTGTTGATTCAAATGTGTCTGGTCAAATTCATGTTTCAAATTGTAGATGCTTTGAACGTGTATTGCTTAGCATAACTATGTAAATTTGGTAATAAAATCACCATGCTTATATACTTGTTTAGTTAGAAGTTGTCTCTATGCATCTTTAGCGGTAGTAAATAATTGATACTTATTTTTAGTGTAAAGTTTCAATCATTGAAGCTTAAAAGTTGATTTAGAATGAATTAAGCTTTCATGTACCCATCTGTACGAACTGTTATTAGTAAACTAGGTTATGGAATATATACTTGTCCTAAATGCTAAAATAGAATCATGCTACCATACCTCAATTGAGTATAAGGTTATGATTGATGAGCTTGAATGGTGGTAGAAATGAAATGTTATAAACATGTTTTGGAGATTTTCCTAAGTAAGAGTAATTAGATGAATGTGGGTTTAGGTGGATGTGTTTGCCATACATAATGGTCAATTGCTATTTCCATGTATTATGGTTTTAACTATTATTTGCATCACCTAAGTGTGTTATCTTATGGATAATTCTCGTTTGTGCTCTTTTATTCTTCTTTCTTCTGGTTGTCAATACCCAAATAAATAATTTATTCAAAATTTAAGGATTAATGTTAAGGTGGTGAGGATATGCATGGAAATATAATGTCAAATATGGGTGTTACAAGATGCAGTAGGGATAAGGGATCTTATGGATGAACAAATGTAATTTAGATAATGGATCCTATGGATTAACTAATGTAATTTAGTCATGTACTTTTGCTGCTATATTTAGTCTGAGCCTTTATTTGTAGAGTAGGCAAGATAGCAGTCTTCATAGTGTAAGTACGGTAATAGGAAAATAAAATTTTAAGACCAGGAGCATGAGCCAATTGCTTAAGTTATTCAATGTTTAAAAGACCTCAGAAAGGTTTTGAAGTTGTGGTAATGTTAATTATACAGTATCATTTATTACCATAGAAGATGGTTAGGCTTAGTTCTGACATTTGCCTTCTATCTCATTGTTCTTATAGTATAAGTCTATATTTGTCACTTTCCTAATAGTTAGAGCGTTTGGGATAAATCATCACTCCGTCAACTTTAACATGACCCAGATTCGCTAGATTTAAATCTCCTTGTACTGTTAGTATACCAAAAGTATATGTTCCCAATTTTCACTCTGCCATGTGTTAGACTAAGGTGATCTGATCTAATAAACTTTTGGAACAAGTAGAATTAGCCAATCACTTTATCTTGGCATGATCTATCCATCATCGCATTGTAAATCATGATATCAAGTTTCACTAAGCCTTAACTTGGATTTTGACACATTTCTATCAATATTCAACTAAACAATCAAAATTTTATTCGCAATGATTAATTCACTGTTCGTCAATGTGTCTAAAGTTAGGGGTAATTGTGATAGTTATGCATAAGTTAAAATTTTATTACAGGTACCACTAGTGGTTCCATCAACATAAGTTGAAAATGTTGAAGACAGGGTCAAACTATGTTGTGGGTGGAGGGAACTACCTGGGGAATCGAATTAGATATGTGTAATCATTAACCCAAATTATTTGGTAAGTTAAATTTCGAGGACGAAATTTTTATAAGGGGGGAGAATTGTAAGGACCCACAGGCGAAATTAAGGAATTTAGTTATGAAACTGTCTAAGGTCATACAAGCGCAAATTAAAGGATTAATTTAGGAAATATTCTATGAATTTTAGGAATTTCTTTTCCTTTGATTTAAAATAAATAAGTATGACACAATTTAAGGGAATAGAGGAATGAAACTTGGAGATCGTAGAGGCAAGATATCCATTTAAGTGAGAGTTAATTAATCCTAAATACTATAAGCTAATATATGTTGACCTAGGTATACAAACACCCCACGGCACTGCTCCTCATCTCCATCACTCATTTTTTTATCCCAAAATCATCGCTCTCTCTCTCGTACAGCTCCTCCTGCGGTCGTCGATCTAGCTTCGACGGGCACGAATCTCAGCTAGGCGGCACTCCACACAGATCAGTTCCCTGAGAGCACCGCCACCGGACAAGGAATCGGACGATTCCTCGCGTCGACGGCACGGATATGGTGAGCTAGGGCATCCAGCAGTGGATCAAGAAGGAAGAAGGCATGTACATGTCAATTTGAAAATGGGAGATCTATAAGGTAGAGGATAGGAGCCAGGTGAGTTTGATGGTACGCAGCGAAGCTGCTTTGGGTTGAAGGAAGTATGATTTGGGGATTTCTGTGGTTCCATGGCTTTTGTATCGCGATTTCATGTTTCTGTTAGTTAGGAGCATTTTGATTGTCTCAGTGTTTCAAAGGAGATTTGCTTATTCATTGATTGATTGAGTGAGTGTGATGCAATTCCAATTCTCTTCGTGTTCATGTCGTTTTGAGTTTGAAATTGGGTTCTTCTCTGCGGTGTATCGATCTGTCTTGAGGCTTCATTTCAGTTCTTGCCTGGTACGCATGATTCCTGGGATTTATATGTGTATTCGGTTTTGTTGGAGTTTGGTTGCCGATGAAGTTGTTATGTTTATAGTTCCCACGGTGTTTTATTGGCTGTGAATGGGTTTGGGTTCCGTTTTTCTCCATGTTGTTGTGTTGCAAGCTCTCTGGATGTTACTTGTTTGAAAAAATGCTTGGCCGAGATATATTTTTGTGATTTTGTTGTCTCGGTTTGGTTTCCACGCGCACTGGTCAAGCATCGTTGGAGGTTTGCCGCTAATTCCCTACTGCAGATGGCTGAGGTTGTGGTGTGAATATCGGTTGTTGTGTTTGGGTTTTCTGTGGAGCCTGGATTGATTTTTCACTTTTATGTGGTCTCCAAGTCGATTTGAGGATGATCTGTTTTCTTCTTGGGTTCTCGAAAGTTTCAGATAGAATGGTGATTAACATTTTCTTTATTCTTCCTGCTGTTCTAATGGCTTGTTGTTTTGTCCTCTGAACTATTGTGGTTTGGGTGGGGTTCTTCATGTTAATTTGATTTTAGGACCCTGTTCTTTGGTAGCTTTGGTTAGTTGTGATGTTGATGAATTTGTTCTTTGAGCATCTGGGAACTTTGGCAAGGATAGTTGGGAATGATTGTGGGGTTGTTAATGTTCTCACTGCTTTATAATTGAGTTTTATGATACTTGCATGTTGTTGCACTATTAATTTAATGTAGTTACTTCACCTAACTGTTTAGGAGATGTAGAATTATGGAACAATTAGAAATGTAGTCTATATTTTATCATGCATGAATAGACTTCATATTTATTAGGTATTCTAGGCCCTATATGAATGTAGTTAGTGAAAGGTCTAGACAGTATGGTTGATATTCTATACCATTTAAAAGTTGTAGATTTCTAACGTTTAGATTGTATCTACTTGTTGTACTCATTCTGTTATTACACCATGAGTTAGCTTTGGAGTGTTTTTCTTTAATTCGTTGGGAGTTAATGTTCATGCAGGCTGGAACTTAGTATAGTGCTGTAGGATTGTAATTTACTTTATTCTTTCACCATGATGCAAGTTTTCTTTCGATTCGTCTAGAATTGCTAATTGATTAAAAGCTAACTTCTATGGTTGATTGCTCTATTTTGAGGATGCATGATTTCATTGTTTTCTTCAATATGAAAATGGTTACGGTATGAATGGGATAGAAAGGAATGTTCAACTGATACAGGATAATGAGGACAGATTATGTTTCCTTTCTTATGTAGTAAATAGGATGAGTATGAGCATATGTGGTAGTTGTACGGGATGGGAGACCCGGGATGAGCTTCGGTTATATGACTGGATGCATGTTCTCTACGAGGTACGTCTAGGTTCATGGGACTGTTGACTGACTCTAATTGTGGTTACCGGATATGTGACATATTCACCCTATTAGCTACATAGGATCACTTATGCATGGTATATTTTTCTTTGCTATACCGTAATTAGGTTTTACCTTTATTTGCCTTCTAGTGGCTATTTCTACTACTTTATGGATGTCTTTTATTTCATATTGAATTGTACTTTCTGGGTCGTAGATTCATGATGCTTACATTACATTACAGGTGGGGAAGACTCACAAGATATGGAAGGCCCACGGACGGAGTAGTCGAGGAGGCGGGATGGACGCATGGTTCTGTCCGATATCCGGGAGTGCAGAGCATACTGGAGTTACTGCGAGAGATTTTAGTTTCCTTACCTTTCGAGAGGGAATTGTTTGGGGAATTATTGTTTCTATTTGGTAATCACTTATTGATATGGTCATGTTATTGGTTATGATAGTTTTCTTTATTGGTACTGCATTAGGATCATTTAATTAGTATTTGATGAGAGAGATTAGTAAAAAAAACTGGGGAGGTTTCAGTTGGTATCAGAGCAGCCACTCCAAAAGCACAGTGTGCGTATGCCATCTCGTCAAAAACTTGGCTACTTTTGCCCAAGTTGTAAGGAATGTTGATTTACTTTGAAGCATAGTTAGAATTTCATAATCTTAATCTGTCATACATAATTGTCTAAAGGCATGATCAAGAGATTAGCAAAAGATTAAAGATGGATATAAGTAGATGTTTTTTTTAGTCAATGAAAAACTTTATCGAAACATGTTCAACTAGAAAGACATAATATGTTATGTGAAGACTTCATATCCATAAGGGTCCATCCAAAGGCCACTTGGAGTACAATCTCTGTATGGATGATGAAACTTGAACACATGGTTATCTTAAAGCTATTAATACTTGTGTAGAATTTATGTTGGAAATGGACCAGCCTCCATAGTACTGCGTTCTAAGGATACGGTAACGAAAGTAGGGCTTAGGATTATACATATATTGTTCCCAATATCTTATATTAGGAAAGAACTATTTAGAGGGACCAGTATATAAATGACCCTTGGAATGAACTAGTAAAAACAAAATTAATACTATCCTAAAAAAAAAATTGAACCATAGGTTGGTGCAAGTATTTCCCCTAAGTATTTACGTTGTAGATTTATTCGGCTAGGATCTGGTTTTCTATGTGATTGATTCTTTGTAATGGTGTTGTATTGTTGTAATCTTGGTTTCTTGAATTGGTAAGCCTCAATACAATTCTGGAGGTGCGCCGATCTAGAATTTTTGGTGTGGAAGGAGTTGTGTGTAACATATTTGCTTATTGGCAACTTATTCTTGAGATATAGCTTGTTAAATATAAATCCTGAGTTATTGCTAGGTGAAACAGATTTGGGATTTCGTTCCAGTTGTATGATAAATGGATGATGGTTTTGGGATTTCCATATTTCATTGGTAGCAAGTTTTATTGAGCATGATTTCAATTGTTCCCTTAGAATGTTCAATATGTGCATGTCCAACTAAATCTTCTACATGTAAATCGGTTTATTGATAACATGACCAAGTTGTTTTGCCTTATGTCATAATTTCTTGAGTAGCATTACATGTATTTTGC
>JBBMJZ010000096.1:4710994-4724300 GCA_037833815.1 Zingiber zerumbet | reverse complement strand
TTTATTTTTGCTACTTCCGCTACTCGGAAAATTCCGTAAAAATATCCAAAAATTCTAGAAAATTAATAGGATATTTCAAAAAATAATTTGAGAATTTTCGGGCGTTACAAGGAAAGTCTGGGAAATCAGGGAGATTACTTCTACACCAATAGTATCTGTACATGACATCGATTTCGTGGCATGCCTTACACATCAAGCTTCAATTTTCCTCCTTTATTTCCCACTCTTGCTCTGATGATAGAAATAGTTAGTGGCTTGATCGAATAATCCATCCACCCTCTGAAAGTGTTGCCACATACTCTGAAATTGCTCATCCATCATGTGCCTTTGTTCCTCCAAGAGATGTCTATTCTCAGTATGCTCAATATGGATGACATTGAGAGGGGTGCGGAGACTAGAAGAATAAATCCCAGACTCGAAATGACCTGTAGAAGAATTATCACAAGAAAAAGAATGTCTAGCAGGCTTTGGTCTAGAGGACAAATGTCTAAGGAGTCGCTCCATGGGGGTGGGGACTAGTCTGGTGTTTGTTAAGAGCTAGTTGGCTTCATTTTGTATAGTGGTGCATTCAGGATTTGATAATCATAAGGGAAAATTATTCTTTAAAATTAGAACATAACTCTCTTTATCTCTACGAATCATTCTCATAGCAAAATATGTTGGGAATATAATTAATGTCCCACATTAGAAATACATGAAAAAGATCCTGCGTTTAAAAAGATGAAAGATATCTCTATTGGTATGAGATCTTTTGGATAGAACTCAAAAATAAATCCACGATGATTTAGACCCAAAGTTGATAATATTATACCATTTGGAGAAATGTGAATTCTTTTAGTCATAACAAGTGGCATCAGAACCATAGTATCAGAGCCACTTGTGTTTTGACATAGATCGTAGATTTAAAATTTTCATGTCATAAGTTGTCATAAGTTTTCTCGGAAAAATCGAAGATGCGCCTAGAAGCACCCATGGTGTTAATCACATATTTCATGTTCAATTAGGAATTTTCAATTTTAAAAATTATTTCCTTATATGATTAGAAAAATTAATTTTAGAAATTGTTTCCTAATATGTTAGAAAATTTCAATTTTAGAAATTATTTCCTAATTCGTTAGGAAATTCTAGTTTTATAAATTATTTCCTAATTTGTTGGAAAAATTCTAATTTTGAAAATTATTTCCTAATCCATTAAGAAATTCTAATTTTAGAAATTATTTTCTAATCCATTCGAAAATTCTAATTTTGGAAATTGTTTCCTAATATGCTTAGCAACTTCCAATTTTGAAAATGAATTCTTAAATCCTATTTAGAATTTCTAAAATTTTTTAAATTATTTCCTAATCTGGTTAAGGAATTTTTTATTTTTGGAAACCAGATTCTTAATAATAGAAATATGTAAATATATGACAACTATGTCATGTTTATGCCATGTTTATACTATAACAACTATGTCATATTTATACCATGTTTAAACCATGACAACTATGTCATGTTTATATCTTGTATGGAATTGATGAGACCTTAATAAAATAAATCCTGTATTTAAATTTTAAAGTTTACACATTCCATTAATATAGTAAGAACTAGAGTTTAATTTCTTATTTAAGTTGTTGGACTCTCTCTAAGCCTAACTTGACATTGTATATGTTCAGACCATTGAGATATGATCTTATGATTAATGAGTCAACTTTAATTTGAAGGATTAATTTGTTGGGCTCACTCCAAAGTTAATATGGATAAATATGAAGTTGGGTGATATGCATGATGTATATATGTTAATGAGTTAGCAACTCAATGAGTTATGCAAATATCAATAGTTGATAGCATAAAGTGATAGTTATATATATGTGATATATAATTGGTATATTTGATACCTACCACTAGAATTAAAAATGACTTGCTGGACTTTCTCGAAGGTAATTCTTATCTATAA
Organism: Zingiber zerumbet; assembly: GCA_037833815.1. Taxonomy (NCBI): domain Eukaryota; kingdom Viridiplantae; phylum Streptophyta; class Magnoliopsida; order Zingiberales; family Zingiberaceae; genus Zingiber; species Zingiber zerumbet. The sequence continues at coordinate 4,722,364 of JBBMJZ010000096.1, read as the reverse complement.
TGGATATCAATCCACTTGGAGACAACCTACCATCTCTCGAATTCAAAGTAAGGACTCTTAAATTTGAATAAGCAAGTGAGATCCTTTTTATGAAGTAAATTTTTTGCATGTCATATTTAATTTGTCTCTCTTATATTTTTAATTTTGTATTTCTAGGTTGTTAGAATAAGCATAACTTCTATGACTTTGTGCTCAATTTTGGAAATAAACAAATTGACAGGACCAAACTTCTAGGATTGACTTCAAAATCTAAGAATTATTTTCAAGATTAAGAAGATTACCTATGTCCTTGAAGAGCCTCTTCCCACAAGTTTGGCTCTTGATGCTACTGATGACTAAAGGTTGGCATATCAGAAGCATATGACTGATTTGGGGAAGAAGAAGGCCAAGAAAAAAGAATCAACTCCAAAGAGCCCATGTCACCATTATGGTAAGATGAGACATTGGAGAAAAAACTATAAAATTTATCCTGAGTTCCTAAAGAAGAAGAGAGCATTTGATGTGCCACCTCATGAAGGTATCTTCATTATTGAATGTCATACTATTACATTAAACACTTAAGTATTGGATATTGGTGTGCCTCACACATATGTAATAACATGCAAGGAAAAAGGAATAGTAGAAAATTGGTTAAGTGAAAAGCAAATTTACGAGTTGACAATGGAGAAAAAGTTGCAACTATAGTCATATAAACTTATTTGTTAAAACTCTATAGTGGGCTAGTTTTGGTTGGATAATTATTATTATGTTCCTTCATTAATAAAGAACATTGTTTCTATTTATTGCTTAAATAGAAAATGTTACCATCTTACTTTTAGTAACAATTATTGTTACATAACTTTAAATGACATTCTTTTTGAGACTGGAATGTTGTGCAATGGGATATATGCGTTAGACATATTTAATGACATATTCAATATCAAAATGAGCAACAAGAATGCTAACTTCTTATACATGACATTCTCTCCTTGTCTATATAAGTAAGAAATGCATAACTAAATTGTAAAAGATAGACATTTTGGAATCTTTTGAATTAGATTTATTTAATACATATGTTTTATGCTTAAAAAACAAGATAACTAAGTTACCTTTTAAGGGAAAAGGTGAATGAGAGAACTATGTAATGAGCCTTATATATACACATGGATCAATGTCAACTTATGCACATGGAGGTTATAGCTATTTCATTACCTTTATCGTTGATCACTCACCATTTGGATATGCGTATCTCTTAAAATACAAGTCTGAGGCATTTGAAAAGTTTAAAGAATATAGACATGAAGTAGAGAAGTAACTTGGCAAAAGTATTAAAATACTTCGATCAGATTGACGTGGTGAAAACTTAAGCCAAGAGTTTCAGGATTATCTCAAGGACAATGATATATTATCTCAATGAACTCTATCTTACACACCACAATATAATGGTGTGTTAGAGAGGTGAAACGAAACCTTATTGGGCATGGTTAGGTCGATGATGAATTATGTAAATGTTCCCAAATCCTTTGAGGCTACACACTCCAGACAACTATTTACTTGCTAAACACGGTCTCGACTAAGACAGTCTCTACTACTTTATATGAGATATGAATTAGTAAGAAACCTCATTTGTCATATACGAAGACATGGGGTTATCCTGCTTATATAAAGAGAACTGTATCAGATAAGTTAAATACTAAGTCTAATAAGTGTATATTAATTGGTTACCCTAAGGAAATATGGGGTTATTAATTTTATCATCTATTGGAACAAAAGGTGTTTGTCTCAAGGCATGCTGTATTTCTAGAGAAAGAGTTTCTCTTATAAGAAAATAGTGGAAGTGAAGTTGAACTTGAGATAGTTCATGAGACTCCTATAGACACAGAAGTGATGTCTAGTCTGGAACCATAACCAATTACTCAAAAGGATGACAAAACGGTTGAACCTATTGATACATTACTTTTTCGTGTCAAATTCCCGAGAGATATGGATTTCTTATAAGTGAATCAAAAGACATATTACTTATAGAGGATGAGGAGCCTGAAGAAGTTTTGAAAAATTTAGAAAGGGACAATGACTAAAAGCCATGAAGTTGGAATGGATTTCATATATGAAAATCAAGTTTGGAACTTGGTGGACCACCCAAAGGTATAACACCTATTAGATGCAAGTGGGTTTTCAAGAAGAAAATTGATATGGATGGTAATGTGATAACCTATAAAGCAATACTAGTGGCAAAACATTATCATAAAAAATAAGGTGTTGACTATGATGAAATATTTTCACCAATAGTCATGTTTAAATCCATTCGAATACTCCTTAGCATAAAAACTCATTATAATTATCAGATATAATAAATGAAAACAAAAATGATTTTCCTCAATGGAAATATATTCAAAGATATGTATATGATATAACCTGAGGGTTCCACATCTATTAATAAAAATAAAGTATGCAAGCTTCAATAATCTATTTATGGACTAAAACAAACATTCATGAGTTATAACATTAGTTTTGATAAGTCAATCAAAGAGTTTGATTTTTCATAAAATTCTAATGAACCTTGTGTGTATATGAAGGTTAGTGGAAATGCGATCATATTCCTAGTATTATATGTAGATGATATATTACTCATATGAAATGATATGCCTATTCTACATTAAGTTAAAGTTTGGCTATCGAAAATATTCTTCATGAAAGACATGGGATAAGCAACCTATATTCTTGAGATTAAGATTTATAGAGATAGATCAAGATGGTTGCTTGGTCTTTCGCAGTCTACATACATAGATAAAGTGCTAAAATGGTTTATCATGGATGAATACAAGAAGGGTTTTCTCCCATGAGGTATGAGTTTCATCTTTCGAAGTCTATATGTCCAAGGACATAAGACAAGATAGGCATGAGTTAGATCCCATATGCATCAGCTATAGGATTAATTATGTTTGCTATGTTATGTCCTAGCCTAATATATCATATGCTCTGAGTGTCACAAGCAGATATCAGTTAGATCCAGGGATGAATTATTGGGTGGTTGTCAATCCTTAAGTACTTAAGAAGAACTAAGGACTTGTTCTTGCTATATGGAGAAGGTAATATGGTTATAATGGGTATACTAATGCTAGCTTTCAAACAGATAAGGATACTTCGAATCCTAGTTTAGATACATATTCACCTTAAATAGAAGCACAATAAGTTAAAAAAGTTCCAAACAAGAATCGTTGCTTATTCTACAACTAAGCCAGAATATATTACGGCTTGAGAAGCGGCTAAGGAAGCGGTTTAGATAAAAAATTTCATCACTAAACTTAGAGTGGTTTTGAGTATTGTTGAAGTATTACTGGTTTACTGCTACAAAAATGGGGTCATTTCATAGGCCAAGGAACCTGGTCTCTTTAGCGATCAAAACATTTACTTCGTCACTATCACTTGATTAGGGAGATCATAAATAGGAAAGAAATACAAATTGAGAAAATTTCCATCGAAAGGAATCTTGCAGATCTTTTAACAAAACCTCTAACTTAAAATAAGTTTGAGTGGCATGTAGAGGCCCATGATATTAGATACCAAGGTGATTGTCTTTAGGCTAAGTGGGAGTATGTTATATTTTAGAAGTGACCTAAAGAAAATTACCTTAAATGTTGTCTTATTTATTGAAAAATAAAATTTACTATTTGAGAGTACATTTTATATGTATATGATTAATCTTAAACTCAATTAATGAAGTCTACAATACAAAGCATAACATGAGAGAAATTGTGATTAATTATAATTAGTGTGTCTCTCATTATGTGTAATTATATACGTATTGAATTTTTTCTGAGTCAGCAAATTAATGAGATTATACATCATCAATTCTGTAAGACTAGCATATGTTATGCTCCTTAGTTTATCCAAACATTCAATCCCCACTAGCTGGACATATTGGGATGTTAAGAGGTAACATATGGATGATGGTTAAGAGTAACTAGTTCATTGGATGTTACCTGCTATGAGATTTCATGTGGTTCTCTACATGTCAATGAAGATCTTATTGTAGTTCAAGTGCAAGTTTCCTTAGACTTGAGGTATTTAAGTCATTTTGGTCATGGAGACTTAAATTTTGACATTTTAGCAAACATCTCCTAGGAGGTATAACTATGGGATGATTGGGTATAAGTCGGTATGCCTGAAGGTATTTGAATAGCAAATAGAGGATTCACCACTCCTTTTATAAGGATATGTATATCTATGACATCTTATCAAGATTATTTCTCGTAAGTCTTTGGCCAGAGCATTACACATCAAAAGGATAATCTTTTTGGATACGTATTTGAGTAATTTAAATCCACAAGACAAGAAACTACTACTGGGGGTAGGTGTGACATAGTCAGCCTAATGAGAATTGACACATAGATCATGTCCTGAACCAAGTGGATATAAGATGAGTGAAAGGAATAAACACTAATAACTGCTGTTGTTGAAAGGTTCAGAATTAGTTCTGGGATCAACTATGATTTTTTAGTCACTTAGGGATCATGATGAACTACTAGGTGTCACTCTTGATCTATTCATAATTAATAGTAAATTATAAATGACTAACATGACTAGGAACCTATTGGGTATCATGCATTATGGGTATATCTTAAAGACATAAAAGCAAGTAAGAGAATAAGATTGTTAAAGAGAGATCAAGTTTGGCTGGACTAGACAAAAGATAAATATGGAAAATATTTGTAATGTTGGAAGTGATTATAGGCTATGTATTATGCAGGTGAGTTGGCCTACTCATGCATTATAACAAACAAAAAAAAAACAATAATAAAGTCTTATTCCACTAGGTGGGGTCTGCTATTTGAATCCTTTTATGCCATTAAACTTTATCTCCTACTATATTATCATCTATACTTAAATAAATTTTATTTTATTTTACTGTTGCTAACCAAATCTTTTTTAGTTTTTCTCTTTCTGCTTTGATATGCATGTTTGCCATAGTTTCACATCGCCTAACTTGAGCATTTATTGGTCATCTAAGTACATGTCTGTACCATTTTAAATGTGTTTCTCAGAGTTTTCCCTTAACAGATATAATTCTGACTTTCACTTTAATGCTTTTATTTCTTATTCTGTCTATCTCATATGTCCACACATCCACCTTAACATTCTCATCTCAGTAACTCTCATTTTTTATTTATGTGCTTGAGTCATAGCCCAATATTCATATAACATAGTAAGTCTAACTACAACTTTGTAGACATTTTCTTTAAATTTTAGAGGTACTTTATGATCACATAAAATACCCAACGCTGTCCTCCATTTCAATTATCCTACTTGTATTCTATGTAAGATATCTCTCTCAATTCCTCTATCATTTTATAAAAATGATCCTTAATATCTAAAACTTTTAGTTCTGGATAACTCGTCATCTTCTATCTTAACAATTATCTTATTATATCTAATATTGTTAAACTTAAATTTTATATATTTTGTCTTTATTTTACTAAGCTTAAAACCTTTCCCTTCTAATGTTTCCCACCAAGATTTTAGTTTAGCATTTACTCCTTCAAATGTTTCATCTACCAAATAATATCATCTGTAAACAACATGCACCACAGTACTATGTCCTGAATGTGTATAGTGAGTTCATCTATAATTAGCGTAAAAAGATACGGACTTAGATCTGATTCTTGATATAATCCTATCTTTATTGGAAATGCTACAATTACTTTGCATGAAGTCTTTACTCTAGTTATTACATTCTCATACATATCCTTAACTAGTTCAATATATGTTATGCTAACACTTCTTTTTTCTAGATTTCTCCTTATAATTTCTCTTGGGACTCTATCATAAGTTTTTTCTAAGTTAATGAATATCATGTGTAGGTCTTATTTTTACTCCTGTTATTTCTCAGTTAATTGTCTAAGAAGATATATAACTTCTATTGTTGACCTTCTAAGTACGAACTCAAATTAATTTTCGGTCATCTTAGTATCCTTCCTTAATCTTTTTTCCATTATTTTTTTTTAAAGTTTCATGGTTTGACTCATTAGTTTAATACTCCTATAGTTTGTATAATTTTGTATGCCTCTTTTATTCTTATATAAGAGAACTAGAGTATTTATTCTCTATTGATTAGATATTTTTTTCATTTTCATTATCATGTTAAATAATTTTGTAAGTCATTCAATACCTTGTTTCCCTAGGCACTTCCATATCTCTATCGGAATATCATCTAGTTTGACAATTTTTCTATTATGCATCCTATTTAAAGCTTGTTTTACTTTTAAAGGTTAAATTCTATGATAAAAATTTAAATTTCTATATTCTTTGACCTATTTAAATTATCTAAGTTAAGTTGGTTACTTAAATTTTCATTAAAAAGTTGATGAAAATACCTCTTCCACCGTTCTTTTATTTCTCCATTGTTTACTAGTATTCTATTACCTTAATCTTTAATATATTTTATTTGGATAGGATCTCTTATCTTCCTTTCTCTCATTTTAGTTATTTTATAAATATCTCTTTCCCCTTCTTTTATATCTAATTTTTGATTTAATCGTTCAAAAGTTTCATTATTTGCTTCATTTACTACTCTCTTAACTTCTTTCTTATATATTATATATTTCTTTTATATTTTCCTTGTTCTTACAAATATATAATTCCTTATAAGTTATTCATTTTTTCTTTACTTTCTCTTGTACTTTCTCATTCCACCACTAAGATTCCTTACTTAGTGGTGTATGTTCCTTTGACTTACCGAGTACACTCCTAGCTATTATTTTTAACTTTGATACCATATTATCCCATGTCGCATTAGAATCACCGTATATTTCAACTAATGCTTATACTTCTACCTTCTCCTTAAATATATTTTGCTTCCCATCTTTTAACTTCCACCACTTAATTCTAAGAGTCGTATAGATTTTTTTCTATTGATACTATGTTTGAGGCGTATATCCAATACTACTAACCTATGATGGATAGTTAAGCTTTCTTCAGGGATGAATTTGCAATCTTTATAAATATTTTTATCTTTTTTCCTAACCATAAGAAAGTTAATTTATAATTTATTATTCCCACTTTTGAACATGACTAAGTGTTCTTCTCTTTTCTTAAAAAATGTATTAGCTAAAATAAGATTATATGCTATCGCAAAATCTAATATCGTTTTCCCTTCCTCATTTCTCATTCCAAACCCATAACCCATTTAGATTTCCCACTCATATTTCTCATTTTTCACTCTGACATGCCCATTTAGATTGTCTCCTATTAAAATCATTTCATTTGGTGATATATTGTATAATATTTCATCTAAGTCATCCCAAAACCTTGATTTGGTAGTTTTATCTAATCCTACTTACGGTGCATATATGCTAATTATGTTCATAGTTTCTTTAGCCACTATTATCTTAAGGGTTATAATTTTATCCTATTTTCTAACTACTCCTACAACTTCATCCTTTAACGAACTATCTACAATAATACTCACTCCATTTCTTGCTTTACTCTTTCTTGTGTATCATAACTTAAAACCTAAGTTCTCTATCACTTTTACCTTCTCGCCTACCTATTTTATCTTTTGTACACACAATATATTAATTTTTCTCCTAATCATTGTATCTACTACCTCCATTGATTTACCAGTGAGGAATATTTACCATAGTTTTAATGCTGATGTTAGTATTAGCCCTAGTACCAATTATGAGATGATTGTAATGTGCTCCATTTGTATCATATTTTATTATTAATAAAGACAAAGTTAGTTATTATATTTACTTCAATTCAGTGTCAAATAAATAAGTATAATAATATCTTACAGTAGTGTTAAGATGTATACTAAAAGCCTAGCTTTTTGTATAAATATTTATTTTGAAATGAGAATCACATTGGTCAAATATCTGCATTTATATGTTTAATGCGGTTGCCTATTTAATTTATATGGTAGATAACATGGTGTGTGGTGTCACACAAAAGATCATGTTATTAGTTCCTTATAAATTATAAATAGTAGCTAACAACCAAGATGGATTGGGACAAACCATTGGAATGGTTGTAGTGTAATTTGATATTAGTTTATCTTAACTATAAAATTACACTAGTATACTATATGTGTATTGAGCAGGACCATTTGAGGTTGTTCCTTTTATATTGATTGCTTACAAGAACAGAATCTCTGTTATTATGTATGTGCGTACTCTTAATCCTGATATAGTAACACACACATATACTTAGTATTTATTTCTTTAATTTATCAATGGGTGAGGTTTATTCGTTAAATAAATAGACCCGATAAGTTGGGAAATAATATTATTTATATGGTGTGTTGTTGATTATAGAAGGAAACTGTGTCCTATTTATTAGGATGATGATGTCCCCTTGAGGAGCTCATAAGGATTGTCATGTAAACCCTGCAGGTGGACTTAGTCCGACATGACAATGAAGTTGAGTGGTACTACTCTTGAAGCTAGATGTTAATTAAGTGGGTTGTCAGTAACTTATTTAATTAATGGACATTCGATATCTTAAACAAAGGGAGATTAGCGCACTCATGATAAGAAGGAGCCCATATTATAATATGGGATTGGTGCGGATGACTTTCCTTAGGACTTTTACTTACTTCTTGTGTGGATAGCTACCCTAGCTACCTTTTCTAATCTCTTAAAATTAGATTATTTTCCCAACTTAACTTTTGATTCTTACAAGAAAATTTATTCTGTTAAGCTAAATGTTTATCAAAATGTTTTAAGGAAAGTATTCAACCTATTTTAGCTAAGATTTTTAAATCTTTCTAAAGGCTAAGTTTTTAAAAGATAAATTTTCTTGTGGAAAGCTAAGTTTTAAAATGCTAAAATATTTCTTAAAACATTAACTATGTTGCAAAATTCAAATATGCCCTCTTTTAGTTGTTTTATTTTGATATATGGCAAAGGGGGAGAGTATAAGAAAATTCAAAGGAAATTAAAATAAAATTTTTTTAAGTCAAGTTTTATTAAAAGGGAGCTATTTTTAAGGGGGAGTTTTTTTTTACTTAAGCTTTTATTAAGGGGGAGTTTGGCACTTAATCTTATGTTGCACTTAATTTTATAGTTGTACTGTCATTCAATTATGCTTGTGTTGTTCGTGAAAATTCTTTATAGCATTATTTTACTTAACTTTAAATTTTTATTGTCATAATCAAAAAAGGGGAGATTGTTGGTGCAGAAAATATCCGACAATCGAACCCAAGTTTTGATAATGGCAAAGGATTCAAAGTTAAGGTAATTTGTTATCTAATGTATGTAAATGAGTTTACAGGAAAGTCCTAACTGTGGTTAGGCAGGTGGAAAATCCTAGGGGGTGGTAACCCTAGGTCCTAGGAGGTGGTAATTCTAGGTGGAGGAAAATCCTAAGGGCGGTAACCTTAAGTCCTAGGAGGTGGTAACCCTAGGTGGTGGAAAACCCTAAGGGGCAGTAACCTTAGGTCTTAGGGGGTGGTAACCCTAGGTGGAGGAAAACCCTAAGGGGTGGCAACCTTAGGTCCTAAGGGGCGGTAACCCTAGGTGGAGGAAAACCCTAGGGGGTGGTATCCCTAGGTCCTAGGGGGTGGTAACCCTAGGCAAAAAGTCCAGTCGGTCTGGAGGACCGGACAGCCAATAGGTATATTCTCCTTAGTGTAGTAGGTGAGTACGTGTTCCCTGCTGAGGGAACAGTAGGCGTCGGTTCGACCTAGGATTTTTGGTCAGAAATCTAAAGTCCAAACCGAACAGTCCGGAGATTGTCAAAATATTTCTGTTATTATGTTTATTATGTGCTAACTTTGTTTTGTATGATATGTTGTTGTTTTGTGCACTAACCTATCTTCCAAGGACAAAAGAGCATGTTTTGCCTCGGGTGAGCAATAGCCGAGGTGCCCTCCATGGAGCTTGGAGGCGCCTCGGATGCAAGGCTAAGGAGTCTGCACAGCGGAGCTGGAGGCACACTCATGGAGGCTTGAGGCACCTTGGACAACCTTGAACGCACCCTCAAGAGTATAGAGGTGCCTTCAAGTGGATGAGCGATGAAGAAGTCAAGCCTTATCCACGCGCAAATGACCTGAGGATTGGAGGCGCCCTTAAGGGGATTGAGGCCGCCCTCAACAGCCTTTATAAGGCAGTCTCGACCAATAGTTCAAGAAAACACATTCCAAGCAATCCTTCTTCCGCGTGCTGCTCAAAAGACGATCCAGAACTGCTGTAGCAATACCCCGACAACCAAGAGCTTCAGATTTTTCATTTCTATTGTTGGTATAATTTTTGTTTAGTTAAATTGTAATATTCTCATTGTAAACATTTACGCTATTATAGTTGTTGTCCAAAATAAACGCTCAACGAGCGTGGCCTTGGAGTAGGAGTCGTCCTAGGCTCAGAACTAAGTAAATCTTGGCGTCCTTTCAGTGTTTGTTTTAATTTCCACTACGCTTAACTCGATACGTTTTTCCGAATAAGATAAGTGAAAGCCACGAGCGTTATTCACCCCCCCCCCCTCTAGCGCGTCTCGATCCAACAATTGATATCAGAGCGGGGTCACTTTGAATTGGTGCAACCACCATTTAAGCGGGGTCGCTTTGAATTGGTACGCCTTTCGTTTTTTCCCTCCAAAACTATTTTCGAAAAATTCATTCTCATCTCTTCACCTATTATTAGAATTGATAAAATATCAAATCTAGCAAAATTTGAAATAATAATTTTTTAATATTATTTTAATAATATTTTTTTATTATTTTATTTTTTCTCAAAATTCCTGAATTACAATTTTTATTATTCTCTCGCACTACTAATCCAAGACCAAGTCTTTGAACAAGTTTTATTGTTTTTATTTTTGCGAGATTCCTTTTTAATGGCATACGAAGATGGGTATAACTCCACATGCCTACCACTTCTGTCCGGCAAGAATTTCATATACTGGAAAAACTAGATGGAGCACCAACTGAAAACCGAAGCGGAAATATGGACCATGGTTCAAATTGGAGTTACTCTCCCCACCGAAGATGAAGTATCCATCACCTGTGACAAGTGGGATGCACAAACAATAAGAAACTTCGAGACAAATGCAAAGGCCACATGTATTCTCCTAGGTGGACTATCAAATTCAGACCTTGATCGAGTTGGAAGGTTCAACACTGCTAAAGAGCTTTGGGAGAAACTACTCAAACTTCATGAGATTCCTTCAGAGTCAGAAATTGAACAAGACTGCGAACCCAAATACGAATCTCTAGAGTCAACCTCCGAACCAGACTCAGAAGAATCAGATCAGACCGATTTCATAGCACTAATGGCCAGAGAGGAAATTGCTGAATCTGAGTCTGAACTCGAGGTGGCAACAGTCAAGGGGGAGGATCCTGTCATGAATTTGAGAGGTAAGATTGTAAATTCAAAATGCAAATGTCACATAACT
>JBBMJZ010000096.1:4577014-4604975 GCA_037833815.1 Zingiber zerumbet | reverse complement strand
AGCATGTGGTCCTTTGTTTGAGGGGGGGTTTATAAGAGAAAGATATCTCCATTGGTATGGGGCCTTTTGGGTAGAGCCCAAGAGCAAAACTATGAGGACTTAGGCCCAAAGTTGACAATATCATGTCATTATGGAGATATCTAAATTCTTTTCGATCCAACACAATTTCCTTTTATATGAGTTGAAGTTTAACAAAATTAATTTAGTTAATTTTAACTATTTTTCATGCATTGAAGTTTACATCCGTCTAGCCATCTTTAATTTTTCTAATTAATTTCATAATACTTTCTTAACTTAAATTAGTCCAATATTAACAATTTGATTATTTATGAGTTAAAATTTATTTACGCAAGTTATAGCTCACTTTCATTTTATTTTCGCTTATTTTATGTATAATTTTAGTATTTTTTTTCCCTATTTTTTCACATTTATGATTAAATTGTAATACATTTTTCCAAAGTGAATCATCATGGATTAGCATATTTTTATAAATAAATAATTAATTAAGTGAACGAATAATTAAGTTATATAATTATTATATATAAATTAATATTTTAAAATTATTTTTAAATTAAATAAAAATAAAATAAAATAAAAAATAAGAAAAAAAGTCTATGAAATTTTTATAAAACTATCACAGGAATCTAGTAAAATTTATCTATAATTATTTTCTATATAAATATCTAAATATTTTATTACATTTATACTTAAATAATTAAATTAGTGATATTTTAGAAAATTTTATGAGAAGAATTATTAAACTGATTATGAATTGAATAAATAATTTAAATTTTTTATTTATTAACTAATTTATAGTAAATTTTATCTATTAATTATTCTCTATATATATCTAAATTAATTATTTCATGTTTACGTAAATAATTTAATTTGTGATATATTAAAAAATTTTATAAGAAAAATTGTTAAACTGTTTATTAATTGAATAAATAATTTAAATTATTTATTTATTAATCATATTTTTAAAAATATATAATTTTAGATGTTTTGAATAAATTTAGTTTTAAAATTATATATAAATATATAAATAGTAATTTTTATTATATATGGTACAAAATATATAAACACTAACTATATAGATATATATTATATAAATTAATAGATAATTAATTAAATTGATAAATAATAATATAATTATCATATTTATTAATTAAAATTTTAATTTTATTAATTTTTATAGTTATGAATATTTACATTTTTATAACGCATAGGTAATGGCACCAAAACAACAATCTTATGATCCAGCTTGGAGACATGCACGTCGATTAGAAAATCGATTTCATTGGCAATGTCTGCATTGCGATATGATTGGACGTGGCGGTGGGATCACACGCCTAAAACAACATCTTGCTGGTGGATATCCAGATGTCTCTAAATGCCCAAAAGTGTCTCAAGAAATTCGTCGTGCAATGAAAGATGAACTTGATGGCAAAAAAGAATTAAAGCATAAACAACAACAACAACGTGAAATGCTTGATAGGCGGAGCTCTCAAGAACCAGTCTATGATGAATTTGAAGGTCGTGGTGAAGATCCAAATGATGAAGAATTTTTAGCAGCTCTTAGTGCCTCTCGATCTCAATATGAATATGAGCGACGTATGCAACATAGTGGTACTATAATTGGTGCTAGTGGAAGTGGCTCAGCTGGTGCTAGTGGAAGTGGTTCAACTACTGCAGCAACTTTGGGGAGGAGTGAAAGTGTTCGTGTTACTTCAACACAAGGTGGTATTGGTCGTTTCTTTCCTTCTATGGGACGAAGGCGTGCAGTTGATATTGCTGATATTGATCCACTAGTATTCCAAGACCAAGCTAGCAAACAAACTAGTCTTGATGATGCTTATACAAGGGAGAAGAAGAAATCAATAGGCCTAAATTTTTTCATTTTAATCGAATTCCTCCCAATGCAGCAAATAACACATACTACCGCAGCATGGTTGGTGTCCAACATTCAAAAATCTGGATATGGTATTCAACCTTTAACTGCATATGAAATTGCTCGTCTATATTTAGATGAACAAGTAGAGGAAATCAAAACTTGGATCCTATCATGCAAGAAGCAATGGGGCTTATATGGGGTTACATTAATGTGTGATGGTTGGACAAGACCTACACGAATGAGCATTATTAATTTTTTCCTATACTACAATAGAAAGGTGATTTTTCATAAATCTGTTGACGCAACTGCAAATTATTATGATGCATCTTGCATATATCATTTGATGAATAACGAAGTTCAAGAGATAGGTGCAGAACATATAATGCAGGTAATTACAGATAATGGTGTCAACTTCAAGAGGGCTAGAGAGTTACTGGAGCAAAAGTATTAAACATTATTTTGGACACCATACGTAACATACTGTATTGATTTGCTGACGACAGATATTGGTAACTCGATATAGTAAAGAAGGTAGTGAAAAAAGGTCAATCATTAAGAGAAAATTTATTAATGGGGAGATTCTACGACCAGGAGCAACTAGGTTTGCAACTCACTTTCTCCTATTAAAATAATTATTTCAGAAAAAGTTGGATTGAAGGGCATGTTCACTTCTGAAGATTGGGAAACCTCTCGATACTCTAGTTCTACTAAAGGTAGGGAGGTACAAAAAATTATTATATTTGCTAGATTTGGAACTATATTTCAGATATTCTTATAGCAATAGAACCCTTGTACGTTGTTCCACGTAAAGTCAATATGGACAAGAAGCCATAAATGGACAATGGCTATCGTCTAATTTATGAAGCAAAAGAGGAAATTAAGAGACGTCTACAATCACTGACCAAGTATCAATATTATATTGATATAATCACTACAAGAAGGGACAACCAAATGGGAAAACATATTTATTTAGCAGGTGTGTATTTTTTATATAAAGAATTTTTAATATTGCTATTAATAATTATATGCTTAATTATTTTAGGTTATTATCTCAATCTGACATAACAATACCATTATAATCTTGCCACAAATGAAGATCTATTAGTAGCCCTCAGAAATATAATATCAAGACTCCAAAAAAATAGAGAATTAGTTGCTGAGGCTATTAATGAAAGTCGATTATTTCGAGAGGCATATGGTTCTTTTAGCGATTCTTTTGTAGTGTCATGCAGATACAAGATGGATGCAGGTAAATATAGAAAAAATTATTACTAGTTTTTGTCAATAAATATAAATACTATTTTAATTTTATTCTTATTTATCTTACAACTGAGTGGTGGTTACAATATAGAGGATCAGCCCCAAATTTAAAAAAAATTGCAGTACAAATTCTCTCACAGACAACGTCTTCAAGTGGTTGCGAAAGAAATTGGTCAACTTTCTCCCTCATTCATACAAAAGTACGCAATCGTCTTTCTTATCGTCGCTTGGAGAAGATGGTCTACGTTCATTATAATATGCGTCTTCAACTAAGAGCGATAACAGAAGAACAAGAACTGGAAAAACAAGAATCTAGTGATGTAGACCCATTTGATATTGGATTTGTCCAAACTGAGGATGATCCAATGATGGATTGGTGGAGTGCTGTGGAGGCTGAGAATCCCTTACTTGATGAAACTGGAGATCCACCACGTCCATCTCAATTTCTTACTCAAGAGATTGAAAAAATACAAGCTAGAGGAGATGTCAGCGAAGAATATAATGATGAGGCTTTTGACCAAGAATTTCGATTTTCCGGATCACGACCGAGACGTTCTCAATCATCTCAACCTCAAAGTCAACCAAAGTCCGTAGATAAAGACAAAGGTAAAACTCCTGCAATTTTTACTCAAGAGAAAAGAAAAGTCAAAACTCCTGCTTTTAAAGAAAGCGGTCCATTGAGAATTAGTGAAAATCCACTCAATGCAATTGATGAGCAAGAGCATGATGATAGTGATGAAACATCATCACCTTCTGACACTATAGTCCGACGAGAAGTTCGAAATGATGATAGTGATGTCAATAGCAGTGCAAGTACTAATGGAAGCGATGGCAGTGGTGATGCATCTGGTGGCTGTAGCACTTATGTTCCTCCTACTCCGGCACCGGAGCCTTGGACATGTGAGAAAGATTACACACATGCAACCCAAGATAAAGATCATAGAGGTAGAATTGTTAAATCTCAGTATCAACGTCGATCTAAGGGTGACAAACAAAAGAAAGCTCATGATTATCATGATATGCGGGAGAGTTTAGCTGAGATTGATTCTGATCGAAGTTCATCATACTCTCAACCTTCTTATTATAGTTCTGATGCATCATATGGTGATCCATCATATCAGAGCTCAGGGACGTATGCTTATCCTTATCCTGTGCCTGTACCTGTACCAGTTCCAATTCCAGTGGTGCCAGTTCAAATTCAACTTTCAGTGGTCAATCGAGACATGCTGATGGACATGTGGAGAAATCAATATCAATATTGCATGTCATGGGATGATTATTTAATCTGGGCATTGGAAAACTATGGAGTTGATTTAACCAGAATGTTGCAAGAACCAATGCTTCAATCTGATTCACGTCATTCCTTTTGGTATTAGTAAGGTATTGTATTATGATGTATCAATTTTAATTTGAGTTGTTCATGTATCAATTTTCTTTAAAGAAAAATATATTTATTTGTTTTGTCTTACATTTATATTTAAAATTAAAAACTACCGAAACTGTATCGGCACGGCACGATACGATACCGAAACCGTATCGTTCCGGCCTGAGACCGAAACTCCGGCACGGCTCGAAATTTTAAACCATGATATTATCATATGTATGGTGATGTTCCAAAAATAATTGTTACTAATACTCAATATATATTTTGTATTATGTATAAGTACCATATATTATGTTAAACTTATAAATATTAGTACTATTTTATCCTAAATTGTAAATACTACAAAATTAATCTAGTAAATCCTGAATATATATAAAACCCACATTTAACAGCCAACCCCAAATAGTTGCAACTAACCAGTATGATATTTTTTAGGGGAAAGAAATAGTTGCAACTAACCCCAAATACTATATGGTGGCACATGGATGAGCATTTTGTCACCAAGTGTAAACACCAATTTTCAATTAAGTATCAATAAAAAAAATAAACAAACCCTAAGATATGATGACCAAGCATGACAATTTCTCACCCCTCATAAATCACTTTTTATGAATCCTTCTTAGATCATCATCACTCATTCACAAGATTGAGATCATGGTGCATCGTTTTCTCTCTTATTTTTATTTTTAAGCTCTTCTCAGCTTCCTTGCTGCTCACTGCTATGATCCCTCTTACCTAGCATCTGCTACACATTATCAGAACTTTTAAATTGAAATTTCCAAGTTGAGGAAAATCGCATCTAATTTCTCAAGAAATTCGACTGATTCAACTATCATTCCCAAAAGCCCTCTTATCTCCTCCATATTTGTAGTTATTCGGGACAATTTTATGTTTCTAGCACCCTTCAGTGAGGGTTCTTCAAGTGGCTGAATTCCAGATAAAGGATAAAACTAACTGGAGCAATCTGGGATGGGCTCAACCAATTTTGAAAAGCGTGACAAAAAATGAGAGTTATGTAAATTCCATCAAAAAGACCTATGCTGCTTCAGAAGGGATTCTAGAAAAAAAATAATTATCAAACAACATTAGAATATCAAGTACCTTCGACTCTTCATTTGCACAAGTATAAAGAACATGACCAACTACATACACCCTAAAGGAAACGGTGGAGAATTTGCAAATTTCAGAGAAAAAGGAGAAGAGAGGATATTACAGATTGAAACTCAACATAATATTAAAACTACAGACTAGAGATCAAGAGCATAAATTTCAGAAAAAAGAAGAAGAGAGGATATTACAGATTTAAGCTTTAACACCATATTAGAACTATAGAGTGGAGATGCAGCATCTGCTACTTCATGGATGAACTGATTATCAGACTAAGGTAAAAACATGCTCAGTTTTAACTGACAGAAAGGATCAGATGTATATTACATCTGCAGAAACTGGTAGGTAAAGTCTCGTAGTGAAAGCCAATAAACTGAGTCATACTGACTGCCCAATCTAGCACATCTATTATGCTTACAAGATTGGGTTTAAGATTTACTGATCCTTTCATAACCCTCTTGCTCTTCTATATCTATGCTTGTTCATTTAAAACACATGAATACAGAATAAAAGGATGAATGTATTAATCAAGCTGTCTCAAACCATGAAAATTCACCCCTTTGATTTGATTTTTCTACTCAACCAATGCTAGTGTAAAATTCATTATAATTTTTATCCAAAACTAAGCATAGATACATTGATAATACCAAACATCTTATTATATAACTCATCATAAAAAGAGGCTCATCTTTTTAACTACATTGACTGACAATTATTCTGTTATTACTAAACTCCTCAGTACTTATAAAAAAGGAAGTTTGGTGCACAAGCTCCCACTAATGTGGGATCCTGGGAAGGATCTATTGTACGCAGCTTTATCTACATTGCAAAAGGCTATTTCTACGACTCGAATCCATGACTACCTGATCACATGGCAACAACTTTACCATTGCATCAAGGCTCCCCTTCTCCTCAGATTCTATATTGAAACAAAATATAAAAGACAATAAACAGGTCCAGGACAGCAAGTTACAACTACATGGAAGAAAAAAGTTAAATGGTCCATTTGAATAAATCGACAAAGCTACAACTGGAAAACCAATAGTATTAAATTATATCATAGCTATATCATCATCTATATATATATTATATTTAAATAAATGCTATCCTGCTTTATTGTTGCTAACCAAGTTTTCTTTGATCTCCCTTTTCTTTGATAAATATGTGTCACAATTTCACATCGTCTAACTAAGATATTTATTGGTCACCCAAGTATATGTCCATATCATCTTAAATGTCTCTAAAATTTTTTCCTCAATAGGTACAACCCGATTCTCTAATGTTCTCATTTCTTATGATCATCCTCGTATGTCTGCACATCCACCTTAACATCTTCATTTTTGCGACTCTAATCTTCTGCTCATATGCTCACTTCATAACCCAACATTCAACTTCATATAACATAACAAGTCTAATTATCATTTTATAGAATTTCCAAAGAACACCTAATGCCCTCCATTTCATTCATTTAGAATTTATTCCACTATCTCGTCTAATCTATACATCATTTTGTTCGGGAAGTATTATACTGAGGTGGTATGCTTTTATATCAAGAACATCAAATGCACATATTAGGCCCTAATTTCATATTTCAATGACATCTATACACATTATTTGTCCAAGAAGTATTAAACTGAGGTGGTATGCTTTCATATCAAGAACATCAAATGCACATGTTAAGCCCTGCTTTGATTGATCTCCTTACCCTTATTTCAACTTCAATGTTTCATACAAGTAGAAAATGATATTGAACAATGTGTTTGGCAAATTAACTTATTTGAAATCAGCTGGGGCCTGTTGGTTAGTAGTCCTGCTGAAGCTGGGGCCTGTTGTCATGAAAATGACAAAAAGAGAATATATAATAACATTTTATTATTATATATTATATTGATTGTAAATTCATTTACAATTATAATTCAATATTCTCCATGTTTAATTAATGAAATGTCAATGGAGTAATTAGGGTATCTAAGATGCAAATGGATAAAACTATTTTCAGCCATCAATAGTTGTAATCTTCACAATCCATTACTATGGAGCATCTACTGAAATTAAGCCTTAAATCATTGTATAAAGCTATGTTATCAGTCTTGGATATAAGTATCTATTACAAGTGTGGATCCAAATAACTGTCGTGGCTATTTCAAGATGTTGGAGGGAGGCTACCGATAAGAGACTTCACACAAGTGACTGTGGAGGTAGGGGTTGAGAGGATAGCATTTTGTCTCAACATGAAAAGTAGGGAAAATTTAACTGAAATAGTTCAGAGTGGTTCCATTTCTTGTACTTATTCTGCATCTTGGTCAGATGATATGATATGTTTCTTTATGCAAATGAATTTATGATATTTTTTATCTAAAAGTTTCTTGTTAATTTATATTTTAAATATTCATTAGTTTTAAGAGTACTTTCATTATTTTAATGCAAATTAACTATCAAAAGTTGTCCTAAACCTAACTGGCCAAACAATAAGTTTTCATAAATCTTAACTTCATCAATACTAAGTTTTGAACTGCTCTATGCGCAAGGAAGAAATTCAGCACAATAAGTGATTTAAAAATTTAAAATTATATATTGTAAAAACTTAAAAGGACCAAAGTGAAAAACAGAGGGATGACGAGGAATAAGAGAAACAGACAAAAATGAGAAGCAGAAATAATGACAAAAAATAAAAAAAATCATGTGGTTTAACAGATTATCAAATCCCTTCAGATGTATTTTTATATAGACCATGTCATCCAAATGTGTTACACAGCTGAATAACATTGTGCTATTATTCTAAACATTATTCAGCAGGACTTTGTATTATCATTTGATTGTTATTCAACTGGCCCAAAATTACAATTGGTTCAAAAAGGTCCGAGGAACACAAAAATGTAAATATAGTACTTGAACTAGTTATTAACAAGCAAAGTTACCTGGGTGGTCACAAATTTGCGCTTGCATTTCTGGACAATTTTCAGAAAAGTATCACAAGCCATGTCCTGGAAACAAAAATTCACAGCAGCTTCAGCAGGACTACTAACCAACAGGCCCCAGCTGAGATCTTAAAATTAAAAATCTCTAGTCCAAAAGCAAATTTTTAATTTACCATTTTTCCAAACAAAAGGAGAATAATTAAAAATCAGTATTAGCACCATGCCTCGTAGATGTGACTTATGTAGGTTAAAGAACATATTTGAGATCAATATCTAGTTGTGCAAGTTTCAAGGGGTCATATTGAGTAAAGAGTTTTACTTAAGCTGTGACCTTGACATTCACCTGTAAATTAAAAAAAAAAAAAACCTATCGTGTAGACTGCTGTCACAGTAATTGAAGAAATAGTAAAACTAAATAAAAACAAGCAAATCAATTACCTGAACACCTGGATGTGTTTCATGCATAAACTCAAATAACTTGTTCACTACTGTTTTGAGAAACTTCCAATGGGCTCGGAGAAACCGTGGATACTGTCCTACAACATACCTAAAATTCCAAAACACATAATAAACTGTAAAAAAACCAAATATATGCCACCAAGAAACCACACAACAAAGAACTTTGCTCACATTATATTACTCGCAATCACAGCCTTGTTATCTTTTCCTTTCGTAATTTCACAAAGATTCAATAAATCACGAATGACCATTACTAGAAATCTGTTTTCCTGTCATGATAAAAAATATTAGAAACAAGATAAGTAATTAATCTGCATATAGACATGACAAAAATATTAATTAAACAAAAAAGGTAAAAATGCAAAAGTAATTTCAACCGTCTAAACAGAAATTTACCCAATTATTCCTATGAATTCTATGAAACAAAATTAGTAATGACAAAAATACAACATTATGTGGTTTAATCAGGAAAATACATCCCAAGTTTACTGCAAGCTAGATTCTGCTCTGAACAATCATGTTGGAAAATTACAAAAACATATTTTCTATCAATTTGCATGAAGATGAACACCGTTATACTACAGCAAGAATGATCTTTAATACCTTCTGCAAGAGCATGCCTAACCTCTATTAACAAGGATGAGCTTATAATTACATAATATAGTACTTCTCTGAGAATGTAAGCAATATGTAACACTATACAATGTTCCAACTAGTTAAAACATCACAAACCTAGTTAGACCAAAAAACAAATCAAAATAAAAATCGAACATGAAAGTGGAAATTGAATCCCTATTGGGAGACAATTTCAAAGCATAACAGTCAACACGACTTGTCAAAAATAAAAGACAGCCCGATGCACAAAGCTCCTGCCCATGCAGGGTCCTAAGAAAGGCTCGGACCACATTGGGTCTATTATATGCAACCTTAGCCTGCATTGCAAGAGGTTGTTTTCATGGCTTAAACCCGTGACCACCAGGTCACATGATATCAACTTTACCATTGTGCAAAGTATCAATATAAATAAGCAAATTTTGAAAACACAAAAGAGCAATTAAATTACTCTCTGAAGCACTTCCAGCCCACGTTTATACCAAAGATATAAGCAATTACTAATGATACCAAAAGAGAGGGAATACTTGCTCTTCCATCATTGATCCTGATATTGATCCAATGGCCCAGCATAATGTGTTTAAGTTGTTCCACGACCACTCATCTCCACTCAATTGCTTGTTCAACTTCTTCAACATCTGCAATGAGAATTGTACATATGTTATCATATAGCAACAATTTTACCAACCCACAAACTAGGAAATTGCTTCAACTCATACAAAAACTGCTTCAGTTTACACACAAGAAGACTTCAGGGTTTCTCCATATACACTTCCTCATCTAGACACCACAAAGAAGATCATTTTAACATCTAATTGAAGTGTTTGCCAGTATTAGATAGCAACAAATGAAAGGTAGAGGTGGACAGGAAATAATTGAAGCCATTGGAGAGAATAAATCAATTTAATCAATACCATTGACAGGCGTATCATGTTAACTGTGTGTACCCTCTTGGACTGACCAAGCTTTAAATCAGACAATTGAACATATTGAACAAACAGGAGATGTCATCAACTCGTCTGGGAAATCTTATCAGATTCCAAACTTGTAAAGGAAAAGCCAAAGAAGCATAAGAATGTGAAGGAATAAAGGGTCCAAGGTTCTATACTTTGGAGTAGCCTTAGAAAAATAGGAAAGGCAAAACCAGAGAGAGACCATGGAAGGTCTTGGTAGGGTTGAGGTCTAGTGGGGCAATTGCAACTGGCTTGGAATATGGCCATCTACTATGTGTGCAATGGCCAAATCTCTAGGATGGTGGAATAGATAAATGAGTAAGCCTAAGGATCAGAAGATGGTATAATAAATAAAAATGCAAGCATGGGAAGTATCTAAGCTATCATCTTAGAAATAGAAGGATAGGTGAAGAGAAAAGGAATGGACTTAATAACGACCATAACTCAACACAGGCACTCGATAAACTTAAGGCGCCCATGACGATGAGACATGAACCAAAAAGTGAACCCCAATACACATGGTCGAAGAGTATATGTATCATGTATCACAAAGGAAAAGAATTGAAGGAACATGACCATGAACAACCAAAAAAAGGTGTGATTTATAAGATGACATGATGTCATAATCAGACTTCCAAAATTGCAAGGGAATCCTCGCACATATTGCTCTTGCAATCTCAAAGAAATGTTTATTCTTCCTCTCAATCACACAATTCTGTTGAGATTTATAAGAGCAAAATGACTGTTGTTGACCAAATTGACTATGAAAGAAAGATTGAGAAGTACTAAAGAGGCAATCTCTAGCATGCTCACTTTCCAATGCATGGACAAGAGTTAAAAAAATATTTTGACTATAGAAAATAGAGAAAATTTCAGACTGCTCTGTTATGAGGAAAAGTCATGGCATCTGTGAATAGTCATCGAAGAACACTACAAAATACCTAAAACCCAACCACAGAAGGACACGACTAGGTAATCCACACATCAGAATGGACTTAGGGAAACGGAGTAGAGATACTTTGTGATTTGAATACAGAATGGAAATTGAAAATGTTTACCTAATTGAAAGATTTATACTCAAAACTATGTAAGTAGGAACCATCTTTTGTAGATTATGACAAAAACTAAAATGAAAGAAAAATCTACAATATGTGCCAAAAATTTTATTCTAATCAACCAAAGCACCAAGAGTAAAACATCATATATCAGTGGCATAGAAGCAAACATGAAAAGAATTGCAAATAGATCACAAATACAAATAGCAACTGGATTGAAAGGATGACATTGTTAATAAAAAAACACGGGAGAAATCGTGCAAAGAAGAAAGAAATGAGGCGGCACAGTAAAGGAGAAAAGTTTTTTGCACACAAGATGAAAATATTGCATGGATGAGATGTGAGGTTGAGTACAGCTGAGGTCGATGGTATGAAACCAACATATCACTGAAACTCAATAATGTCAGTAAGCTGTCCTCAACTAGATCTAGTGCTGCGAGGAGCAGAATTCTGCAATTCTCAACGACGGAATGAAAGTTTCATCAATTTGATAGCCTTGCACATGAACTGCACCAATTCACTCAATAAGGCTCCGTGCCCATCAACCATGCTAACGAGGAAAAATTATTGCCTTAAGGTCATTCCTCATACCTTTATGTATATTGCCTTATCAATTTTACATTAGATCAGTAGGTTACATAGGCATATAAGTAAACCCTATTCTATTTGCAATTAGTTCAAAAAATGAAAAATCTTAGGGAGGATAGTCTGATGAAAGGAAGAAAAATGTAATAGACTGATTGTGACAAAATGGAAGTATAACCAACAATCTGATGTCTACACAATATGAAATCTCAAGTTGTATATGCCCTTTGACAAAAAAATATTTAGAGTATCCACATCAGTTTCCTATTACTATATCTAAAATTTAGGGTAAATGACTCACTTTATTAAATTTAGACATTCACTTTTCACTACATACTATATCAATTACCTTAAAATTTCCATCCTTCTTAATTTTTATTATTTTCTTCTCTTTCTTCTATTTTTTTATTATTATATTTATAGAATGAGTGGAAGGAGAGATTAAAAAGATTGAGTGGAAGGAGAGAGATTAAAAAATATATTATTTTATTTTTAGGGTAGAGATTTCATTCCCTCAATTTAGAGAATCACTATTCATCAAATCTAAATGTAAGGAATGGATAGAGTAGCTGATGCAAAGGTTTTTTAGCTATCCTATCCAAAATTTAAGGTAAAATTTTTGGATAGGGTAGCTGATGTGGATGCTCTTATATGGAATTTGATTAAATGATCAAAATATATATAGCCAAATTTCACAGTTTCAAGTTGAATTGAGAGGGAAGTACCTGTTAATTATAATGTTATAGAAAATCATGGTACTAAATTCAAAAGTCCACTCCTACAAAAGTATCCTTTATAGCTTACCAAGTTTGGCCTTACTGTATGTATGAACATAAGATTGGATTACTTATGAAATCCATTGACCAAGGTTGATTGACTTAAGTGACCATCAATTTTAAGGCACGCTATGACTTAGATATTATGTAGTAAATAGGTTCTCAAACAAAGTAGATGACAAAAAGGAATCATTAAGCTGTACCTGTTGCTCTGTGTCCTCATGATCAAGGTGAGACAAGTATATTAATGTTTCTCGCATTATCTGCAACAATGAATCATACAATCTCAAACAAAGTTAAAACTACAGAAATCAAAATACCATATACTACAAAGTTTGCAATGAGTGTTCTCCCCTCTGCACTACCATTGCATTTTGACACTAAAAACTTAAACAGAAACATAATTTTTCACCAAAATGCAATTGCACAAACGCAATTTCAAACTGGGAAGAAAATAACCAAGGTTTTAAAAGTGTCTGTTGACATAATGTGGTCGGATTGCCATGTGCAATATGTGGTCAAATGTACTCCTCGTTAAGAAATATTTCAAATTGAATCTCATTCATCAAGATATAGCATAATTATTATTAAGAACTTAATAAAAAATAATGCACAAGTAATATACATCTATTACGCATAACAAAATACAGGAAAAGAAATACTAAGAATAATTAATGGAAAAAATGGCGTGCAAAGGCTGCAACAGTTGATGTGTAAACTTGAAGTTGTTCGCTAAAACTATAATCAAGATTGAATTCTTCATCAAGTTTCACTAACTCAGTATTTCTTTGCAGCAGCAATTCAGTGGTCATATTCGAAGATGTAATTGAATCACATCTAGTCTATTCTAAAATATAAGTTAGGTAAAATCAAGGTTCACAATATCAGACAAATCTGGTGATGAAGCAGACAGTAAGATTTTGTTGCCAACTAGCATATTGTGCATTGGTACCAGATAAGCGGTCCTCTCGGGACGGTCTAGTGGCTAGCGCACGAGGTGTTGTCACCATGAGGTCTGGATTCAAATTTCGGCAAAAGCCGAGATAAAATGTCTCCCTTATGTGCTAGTCACTATTCCAAAGATTAGTAGTCCGGCTAGTAGCCGCCCGTAATTTACCTCCTCCGTGTTGGCCCTGGGACGGATTGGCGGAGGCGCTGAGGGCGAGCGTATTCGCCTTTTGCCACCATTGGTACCAGATAAGCGAGTTCCCTCGGGACGGTCTAGTGACTAGCACATAAGGTGTTGCCACCATGAGATTTGGGGTTCGAATCTCAACAAAACCGAGGTAAATGTCTTCCTTATGTACTAGTCATTATTCCAAAGGCTAGTAGCCGCCCGTGATTTACCTCCTCCGTGTTAGCCCTGGACGGGTTGGCGAGGGCGCTGGGGGCGAGCGTATTCGCCTTTTGCCACCATTGATACCAGATAAGCGTCATTCACAAAAAGGAGGAAGTACCAAGATAGTGCTAGCCCCAATCAAGAAGACAGAATACTGGACAGGAAGATGGCAGATTTTGTTGCCAACCAGCATACTGTGTGTTGCTAATAGATCATGTCAGCCCTAATCAGGAGGATGTACTTAGATAGCAATCAGCCCCAATCAAGAGGATGAGAGGAATCCTCCATTTGTGATCACTATCCACAGGCACTTGCTTGCCACCTAAATTCCTCTAACTTATCCGAATGAAGGTTTGAAGTAGTGATTCTGGTTCCAATTGTTGGCAAAGAAGTAAAGGTTTTTGTTGCCACCAGCATACGTATGTAGGTACAAGATAGTATCAGCCCCATCAGCAGAACTGAGAGGAAGAAGAAAATCTTCATGCTACCATGGAAATTCACTACCACGGAAGCTTGCTCGCAACCAAGGTTTCACACTTGTAAAAGGTCATTTTGGCCCCTCTAAGATCCACTATGAGATTTTCAGGCATAATATTTTCATTGGCAACCTTTGACATAATGTTTAGATTTCAGCAAGTGTTCTGGCCTCAATTTCAGTGTGGAACTGTTTGTTACCATCAGTCTCTATCAATAATTAAATGATATCTTAATCACTGGGAATTAGTCAAAAACAATTCTCTTGACGATCAAATTGAAAATTGAAAATTGAAAGCAGATGGACTACTATATGCAGATGATGGTGGTACAAATGTGAGGCAGAGTACTATATATGCATATAAGGGTACTATAAAAAAAAATCCATGCAAAAATTCCACCACAAACCTTATACTGAACAAGGACATCAATGTCTTTCATAGTTTCACGAACTATGTTGCCATTTTCATCTTCAACAATCAAAACCTCTTCTGGCTTAGCCATACGACAAATCATGAGTGTTCTTAACTTGGACAGTGGAATTGAATAAAGTTGCCGCCTCTGAATAAGAGGAGAAGCAAGGCCATCAACCACCTCTGGCATGAGTGTAGGCTAAAGAGAAAAGTGAATGTCATTGTTAAATGAATTGCAAAAAGAATATGCAACTTAACAATGTGATAATGTAAAAGAAGACATAAACTAACATATGGAAATTAAAAACTAACCAAGAGATTTTTTTGTGATAGTCATGGTGAACAGATCACAGGGAGACGAATGTAAGGAATGAACACAATGATATTTAAACAATATGACAAATGCACACTGAACATGATCAATGCTTCAAGATCATTTGTGGAATGTCTTTGTAATTTAACTACCATCATCCATACACGTGCTGCTGTAAGTGTCATGTAAGTAACAAAAAGTATTCAAGCCTATAATCTAAAATATTCATTACGTAAAGGAGTAGGCAAACCTTGTCTCTTTAGTTCAAAATGTAATCTTTCTTTAAGTGACAGAACAAATCCTTAGGTGTTAGATGCAAAAAAATGCCAAGCATTTATTTAGAGGTGGGGATGACATTATTCAAACATGAACAAACAATAACTTTTGCAGAATTTTCTTAAAATAACATTATAGCACATCTATTTTGAAATACTGCTCTACAGGTTTTGATCACTGTAAAGTACATCATAGGAAACAGACCTAGGTACCTCAGCAAATGATCTTTCAGTAATAGGCTATAAAAAGGGAGATGAACAGATAGATGCACCTTGCTTTTATAAATATCTTAAGGGATATGTTAAAAAATATATAGGTGAAGAACAAAGAATAAAGATGGTTAACTATACATGCTTGTAAGGATACCTGAAGACGCATTAAGCTTGCAGTAAGAGCAGGGTTCTCCAAGTTGTGATGCGCTTCAAACAGCTCTAGAACTAGTAAATTCCAATAGTCCAAGCAAACCTGCATAAACATTCAAAAGGTTGAACAATATAAGATTTCACATTAAAAATTTAGTCAAGTGTGAGTATGAATTTGTGATACCTTAAAAACTTCAGTGTCATCAACATATGAAATACCAATAAGATACTCGAGACCCATCAATAGTCCACCTCTATTTGCAGGAGCTGATTCCAGTACTCGGATGTGAGACTGAAAAGAGATAAAGAGAGTTACATGAAAGTAGTCAACTTGCTCAAGTTCTTTTCACTAACACGTGGACATAGCAATGAAAGTCTTGGTTAGGAGACTGCATATACTGTCTCATTCCAGTATACATTACAAAAGTTCTACAAGGCGCATAATAAGAAAAAAATGTTAAACTAATATCATTGAATGAAAATTTATTTTTGGTCAGAGTTACAACATTGAATAGTCCACTTTGCCTTTGTGATCATTTTATTAGTCCCAGTTGCTCTGATGTCCTCCAACTAAATCCACCTACTAGGTTGCCACTTAGTTTGCAGATTAAATGATTTTTTTAAAATCTCTAATTGCAC
Organism: Zingiber zerumbet; assembly: GCA_037833815.1. Lineage (NCBI taxonomy): Eukaryota > Viridiplantae > Streptophyta > Magnoliopsida > Zingiberales > Zingiberaceae > Zingiber > Zingiber zerumbet. The sequence goes on along the minus strand of JBBMJZ010000096.1, from coordinate 4,588,156 downwards.
CTCAAATCTCCTAATCTTTTGTGGGATTTAAAACATTGAAAAAACAAGATAAACAGACTTGATGTTGCAGCAAACAAATGATTTCCACAATGACCAGTATAATTGCAGGAAATGAATTCCAATGGCGCCAATGTTCCATATATCAAGCATGCTACCATGGAAAATCAAGAGAAAGAGAGAACAAATGATCAAATCAGAAATTAGAAATTGTTAAGAACAAGCTTGAAGGATCAAAATTGTCATTAAGGGAAGGGAAGGGAGAGAGAGAGAGAGAGGTCAAAAATGACCAAATTAGAACAACCTCAAAAGATTAAAATTGACACCAAGCTTAATCTAAAGAAATTGTGTGGTCTTTCTAATGGCAACTTATCTGCCGTATTTATCAGAGATCAAAATCTTGTAGCTAGATGTAAATAATCAATGAACACAATCATGTTAGCTCAAATACATTTTTAAACAAACAAAGAAAGCCACTACCTGCCAAAAAATTTGTATTAAAAGAGATGATAAAGAACATTCCCATCCCTATACTATATATATATATATATATATATATATATATGCAATTTGAGTGCTAGAATAAATAATCAACTTCAAGAAGTCAAAGCTAAAGAGGAACAAACTTGCCTTGAAAAATGAAGCAAAAAAGAGCGCAAGATTTTGAATGAAAGCCTGCAATTAGATAAAATTAGCATAGTTTACCCACAGCAATAGTTAATTAAACTATTAGCACAAACAAATTTACACAACTGATCCCTGTGGATACCTGCTCTTCACTAGAACCATTGGTGTATGCTTCTGCGAAATTTGTACCATGAGGAATAATAGTCTACATGTTAAAATAGTAAAGACTATAACTGTCAACATAATGTGAGAATGAATAGACAATACAAAAAAAAAAAAAAACAGAAATCAAAGGTATAAGAAATACAAATAGGGAAAGACCATTAAAACAAACATACCTGTAATTGTACCATAAATATTGTATACATCTTCACGAATTGTGGATCATAAAAGTCACCAAACTGAAGCGCTGCAACCTAAAAATTAAGAAAAATCTTTACATACCATTATAAAATAAATCTAATTATCAGTAGCCGTGAAGATAACCACCTAATCGCTACTACATATTCAAATTCACGGCACTAGCCTAAATATTGCTTGATCATGGATGAAGATTAACTACTTTACTAGATAGTAGCATAAAGACAGCATAAAATAAGTGTAAGATGAAATTATATAAAGCATGAACCTCTGTCAAACACTGCAGAGTAAGGTTCTGGTACGATCCCATGGGAAAGAATTTCAAGAGTATCTCCAACTGAAAAAACATTATCAAAACATTATAGTAAATTTCACTCAATTTTTTTGAAAAATTTTGTTGAATCATCTACCACATGACAAAAACATTGATTAATAAAACAATAAGTGGTCATCAAAGAACAAACCAGCGGAGATTCAAATATATAGCCAAGTGGAATCCATGATAGAAAGGCATGAAGTGTTGCCAAAGTAGCTCGGATAAGCTCTGTTCTTTGAGAGGCTGATAGCACGTATAAGCACAACTCGTGGATGAGCTGAAATTCACTGATAAGAAAGTATATGTCATTCCAAAATATGAGGTGGTAAAACCTTTTTAAAAGAACATGACATCATTGCAACAGAATGACAAGCAAAATTACATAGAATTTCAATTATCAGTCATTCCAGCATTCAATGAAATGACCTTAATCATGCAATGAACAAAGGAGAGCTTTATAGAAACAGTAGTTTCAAATTGATATCTCAAGTAAAGGAGAAGACTATGTGTAAGAGTGTAAATTGAACTCATGAGTGAATAAATATAAACTTTTTATGTGATTAAAGGTCTTAGTCTACCAAATGAAGCATCTTAAATGGTAGGCCAAACAATGGATAAAAAACATTGGAATGCCGTTCCATCACAATTTCTTTATTTTAGCCTTTAATTTACAATAATAAATATTTCTTTGAAATGTTGATTTCAGTAACAATTAAACATGTCAGGATATTAAATCAATATTACTTCCATGTATCACAACAATTTGGAATTAGATATATATAGCTTCTTCTTCTATTTAGTTGCATGTACGGCCACACTGCTAGAATATCAAATCATCGTCCCCTGGAGACCACCCAAAAAGGGGTCATTCACCTCTAGACATTTGCTCTAGACATTAAGGTATTCTAAACACAATTAAACATGTTTGTGTTGGTGTAGTCATCGCCGATAATTGAACTTGTATTTTGAAGTCTGGCAAGGGTTTATGTGTTTGATATGTTAGTTAAGTGTGCAGGTCATTTAACATGGAAAGTCCTAATGGGTCAAGAAGACCGGACATTAGGCATCGAAAAGACCTAGTAGGTCAGGAGAATCAAACACTAAGCAAGGAGTCTCAGTGGATCGGAAGGACCAAACAACAAGACCAGATGAGAGTACTTGATGGTGACCGGACATTAAAGAAGGAAAAGTCCTGGTGGGTCAATTGAACATTGTGGATGTTTGGCATGTAAGGTAAATCCTGAAGAGGTTTTCCGTTTCAGAAGATAGTGAGGATGCATCCCAATCGGGACAACCTTAGGCATTTGATCCGACTAAAGAAACCAACAAAGGTTTCTAAGTCGAGATCTATCTGTCAGACTCATTCGTGCATAAAAATAAAATTCGGGTTGATCCAAGGGTACGGTGGACCGAACAAAGTGGTTTAGTCGACCGATCCCATCAGGCTCAAATTAGATTGAGATCCAACAAAGAAGGAAATGAGGGTTACTAAACAAGAAGTACCGAACACCTTTGGTAACCTAAGATAAGATGAGATTGGAACAAGTAACAAAGGAAATAGTAGGGTTATCGACCGAACAAGGAGTCAGTCAACCGAAGGAGTCGACCGACCGAACACATTTGGTAAGCGAAGATCAAATAAGATTAGATCGAGCAACAAAAGATAATTCGGTTGTTCGGTCAATTAAAAGTCGATTGATCGATAAAGGCTAATTTCGTGGAAGACACGATTTGGGCAGATCGTGAACCTAGATGTGAAGCCGGGCAGATTCTGGAGTTCGATCAAACGAATGAAAAGTTTATAAAAAAGCCTCGAGGTCCGAGGCCAAGTATCAAATTCTCTCATTGATCCATCTCTCGTCTGCTTTGTTCGTGCAAGTTCCTACTACACCAAAAGGCTCTCCGACAAACTACACCCGAATTCTTTTGTTGTTGGTACATTTGATTTACTTCCATTTATTTTAAAGAAAGGAATAGCAGTATGTTACCATCTCCCTCATTCTTGTACGTGTTTCATCCTTCTCTAGAAGGCTTTCAGAGAGGAGAGCTTTAGTGATTTGCCCATTTGGAAACAGTCCAAGAAATCATAGACTTTGGAGTAGTAGTCGTTGGACTGTGAATCAAGTAACCGAATGTATCTTCTCATTTTTAGTTATTTCGCTCCTTATCTCTATTTAGTTTTCAACAGAAAATTAGTTTTCCAAACAAGCAATATCCCCCCCCCCCCTCGTGTCACTCCTCTATCACATATTTCAATCGTATAATTTGTTCTAGATTTTTTTAAGTTTTAGAATAAGGTAATAACATGAGCCTCATAGTGCATATAGGCTGATATTTGATGTTTGGTCCCTCAAAACAAACCCAGATTGGCAGAGTTGATCCAGATTAACATTTGTCAATTTTAAGAATTCCAGTACAGGAAGCAATAACCTCCTGACTGGCATCACAGAGATCCCAAATAAGAAGAGACTGCAATCAGATCATAAAAATAACAATCATATTAACCAATAGTTCTGTCTACCATTTGAGAGGTAATACAAGATACCCTATACTACCATAATACGAGTCTATACAGCAGATAAACAGGAAGCCAAACAAAAATCATACCTATTTAATGACTGCTTTAGTTCTTTTATTTTTTGTTGAGTCATCTCTCCTCTTGAGAAATCAAAAACCTCTTCACTCAAAAGCTGCATAATTGACAACCTTGTTAGCATTCATATTTGCCAGAATGCAATTATTAAGGAGATATATACCTTTAGTATAGCCATACAATTTTCACAAATTGTTTCACTGCTCTTTGCAGCTGAGAGAAGATCAGGAATGAAGCTCTGCCATCTGGCTGGCCACTCATGCTTCAAGACCTGCATGGAAAAATGTATGGGATTGAGGAAAATGAGGGGAATATAGAAATAAGGGCCAGTTCACCTACTACATCTTTTATGAAAATGGAAACCAGCAGTCAAAAAGGCTAATATTTGAATATGACAATCAAAGGGACATTGGAAAATATAATAGTGAGGAATCAGTGGATTACCTGCACTAATATGACATTAAGCTTATTAACATACAATCGCTCCTTCCGGAAAGAGGTTTCATTACTAGAAAGCTGATTAAAAGTTCAAAGGTGACACAAACAATTAAAAACAGTTGGGACTAAAATGGCAAGTGAAGAAGAAAAAACAGGCATTTACAAACAAATTGATACGTACTTGTACAATGACATCAGATATGTAATTCTTTATTCCATCGCGTTGTTCAACTGGTAACGCATTCCATCTGTATTTAATGACATTTTCTAGTACCTAAGAGATGGGTATAGCAGAAAATCATTGGTTAACAGGCACAGTACTACATAAAAATATGCCTGGAAATGCACATTAATTTTCAAATTAAGTTGTGTGAATGTGTTTTGTCCACAAAAGCTAATTTGACTAGTTTTAAATAATTTCATCCAAAAGGACTTTCATAAAGATTTTGTAGAAAAGCACCATCTGCTATATTTCACAAGAACTTTAGCATTTTTATGATATTTTACCTTCATTATATCCCATATCACAAACCTCATATTATTCTTAAATATCTAGTTTAATCAATTAGATGTATATTTAAGAGAGTACTTCACAAATTTATGTTCTTAATTTATCATAAAAACTAGTAATGGTAATTTTAAGATTACAGGTATATTTATTTTTACTTGTTGGATATTTTAAAAAAAATATCTCACATTCATTATTTAGACTAGTTTTATATAATAATTCAAACACAAAGTAACCATTACACTATGGTAATTGTTACTCATTAACCATTTCTGTTTTAGCCATTTTAACTCTCACCGTGTAAATATATATAAAACATCTCAACTATTGATACCATATCACAGAAGCTTTCCTAGCTTATTTAAATTTCCAGGGAACTATACTTTAGCCAATTTTTCCCAGTACTATTTCCAACTAGAAATGATCACAGTTTCAAATCAGGTTTAGTCCAAATCTAACCAATCTCAGTTGAGACTGGAGGAAAGCAGGACAAACCCTGATTGAATCGGATTCCACAGTACATGTCAAGTTGAATTTTACTGGCTGACTTTTTGGTAAAATTTCTTTTATATCTATGGAATTAGTCCACGTAAATTTCAGGTCAAAGTCTCTACTTGTATGAAAATTGGTTAAATTAGGTCAGGTTTATGAGAGAAAAAACATTAATCCTTGTCAAGCTGGGATAGGAAGAAGGAAAGGAGACTCAATTCTTAAAAGTAAAATTAATAGAATCAACCAAAGATTTAAAACCAATTTAGGTTGGAGTCAGTTTTAGGATTTCTGAGTTTTTAAGACCATTATTTACAGCTGCTTTTCTTAACACATTCACAGCTGCAGAAGTGTGTCAAACTAAGCTTTACTCTCTGATAACATCACATGAAAGAAAAAGCAGTAAAAATAATTGTCTGGGTCAACATAGTACAGTCCTAATTGGTATAGACGACATGAGATTATCTGTGTCAATGAACATCGAGTTTTGGTGATTTAGAACATTTTGACTATGCCGATTGCCGCCCAGAACAACACAGAATTTCAAATCATATTATGTTATCCTAACAAAACCAAAATAAGAATATGCAAGCAGACACTAAAATTGTAACTAGATGGTGTAGACTTTTCATTAACTTGAGAAATATGTGATGTGAAATAAACATATCAGAGTTGGATACCAACATGTGACAAGTCTAATTTTGTACCATCTTAAGAAGCATATAAAAAAATGAAGCAAACAACAATTTTCTACTAACCTGTAGGGCAAAAAACTTGGTGTTCAAGTTTTGTGAATTTTGTAGAATGTGAACCACTTGTAGCCAGGTGTCATGGTTGTTTTGCAATTCTAGCAATATCTGATCTGCAGCTGACCTCTGTGAAAAAACAACAATCATGAATCAGCTCTATTATTAATACAATTCAATTTTTACATTAGAATAGAACAATGAGTTAACAACTAGAACAATTGCTCATTGCAGTACTCAAAAGACTGCAAGCATAAACAAATCACCTTTTTCAGTAACACATTTATTTAGATTTAAATTTAAATTCTCACAATAAAATGCAAATTTATTTGAATCCACAGTCAAACAACTGATGTAAAAGACCGTTGCAAGGAAAACAAGAAACGAGTGGCATTATTCTAGAAGAAATTCATTTACACTTAAGTTGGTCGGTACTAAAGGATAAAGTAACAAACCCACCCAAAACACAATCAAATAACCATGGCAAATTTCAGGGACCACCCGCACAAGAGAAACGGTAACTCCGTCAAAAACACACACGACGGAGAACCAAAAAAGGAAACAAAACATAAACGAAGACAACACTAATCACAAGCGAGCAAACAAACCTCCTCCTTGGATCCCGTTCCATAAAACGCGGCCACGGTCGCATCCAGAAGGGGCACGTCGATCGGCTGGCTCAAATCCCTCAATCTCTCCGCCATCATACCGAACCGCAGATCCAGCCAGAAAGAAAGCGCGCAATTAGAAGCCCTCGAACAGTTGGGCAATCTCGAAACGAGCGGAGTGGTGAAGAGAACAACGAGCAAGGAAGTCCCCAGAACCCTAGCCCTTCTCCTCTTCGTCTCCGCCGCGCGCGCGGATTGGGTTCGAATGCCGAAAGGTTTTCCTTTCCCTTTTCACCTTTCTCTCTCTCTGTCTCGCTCACTCTTCTCTTTGTATTCGTCCGCCTCTTCCGTTGTCGACAAAACGATTGAGGGCGGCCTCGAGACGAAAGAGACTGCCCGTGGGGAGATTTGGGAAGCGGCCTTGGGGTTTTGCGGGGGAGGAAAAAGGGCAGGGCATTGGGAGCTAATTACGATACAGCCACTCTGGCTTGGTGGGAACTGCGAAATCCAAACACGCTGTGGATATGGGGCCGGAATAAATCGTACGGGGGCGTCCTTTTCGGATGAGGCGCCGAGGCGGGGTAATTTAGGCATTTAATCATACAGATTTATGCGCGATTTACTTGGGAGGATGGATTTCATTTTTTTTTTTCTGTTTACTCACTATTAAAAAATAAATGGATGGATTCATAAATTTATATGTGGATCATTTTTTTGCACTATTTTTCATTCATCTAAATCGGGTAAAATATTTTTCTCTTCTCTTCCTCTGTAGTCGGGATCATGATCTATTACATAAGGACTCTTGATTTAGATAGATTCCACCTTTAAATAGGTAGGGTCCATCTAAATCAAAGGTCTCAAAAAGTGGACCAGAGGATCCGTCCTCCTTCCTCTGCCGCATCTCCACCATGCCTATCCATCATGCCTATCAGGCACAAACCAAAAGTGAGGCAGATGGCAAGGTGTCTTTTCCACCCGTTGTTGCGTCATCATCCTGCAACCTATAATTCTTCATCATCATCATCATCATCATCGCAGTCTTCCCCCTCCGCGGCCTTGCTACCACCCAAGAAGTGGCAGCGCCTCAGTTGTTACATTGCTAGCACTATCACAACCCTCTGTAGCTCCCTCTCCCTCAACCTAGACTTCATATATGACCCCTCACCTTCGTGCTTTGATGCTGCAGCTATGCACAAGCAGAATTCGATATGAAAGTATTGGTGCAGTTAGCATCAATAATCAAACTCAAATTTTGATCAATGACAAATGGTTTAAAGTTAAATGTTGTATGATCTAACCTTATACCAAGTGTACAGAAATTGATGGGTCTAGTTGACCTGATACCATACTAAAGTTTAATTAGGTTAAAGGACATGATAACTGGCATGCATTTTAGATAGGTCAAAGAGTGACCTAATATCTGGTAGGAAGCTCAGCTAGGTTTACGAGACCTCACAGTTGGCTGAAATCTAGTTAGGTCTACAGATCTGACAATTGATAGGAAGACCTAATGGGTCAAGAGACAAGTCAAGTGACTGCAAATGATAAGGTGAGCACCAAAGAGAGTGATCCAACAAGGATGAGTCTCAGTAGAGACTATAGGCGCAAGTCTAGTTTAGGTCCATTTGGAAAACTTAGATCGAGACCTTACTAGATCCCAATCTTAGAAAGACATGACCTAACTCATAAATATATATACACTATTTGTACGTATATTTTTCTAACTTTGCGTTGTAGAGACAACCATAGATGTTCAAATTTTAGACGCGTGACAACTAACAGAGGTTGATTCCGAGTTTAGAGTTAAAAGATGTAGCCTCTGGAAAATTGTTGTGTCGAACCAACATATTGGAGGCGGCTTAAATGGATTTAAGACGCCTTTGATGGGTTGGAAGCGCCTTGGAGAGCTCTAGAGGCACTTAAAGTGCTTTTGAGGGGGTCTCGAAGAGCATGGAAAGTGTCCTAAAGAGGATAAAATGTGCAGGTTGTGGGTTTTATTAACTCCGAAGATGAGGAAATAAAAATTGCTTATGGAGGCGTCTTGGACGAAGCTGGAGGCGCTTTTGATAGTCTATATAAACCCTGTTCGAGCAGCATTCAACACACATCTCCTCTACGATTTGCAAAGACCATTCTGTTGCTGCGAACACATCTAATTGCTATTGTGCTACTACTCTGCGACTTCCAACTGCTGTCAGTAGATAAACACCAACTCTTGAGCACTTCCGAATATTCTTTCTGTGAGTTGGTAATAAAGTTAAATATTATTTTTATTATTACTTGTAAAAAGGGAGTGTTAACTGTTACACTTCCCTTCCTTCAATTTTTCTGTACTTGATTCCCTCTTCCGGTAGTTCCGGAAGAGGTTTATAATAAATTACTTATCGATACAGTCTAAGGGATAGTGGATCTTGAAGTAGGAGTTGCCGAAGGCTCCAAACCAAATAATCGAGTGTGTACTTTGTGTGTTTTCGTTTATATTTTTGTTTCATTATGATGCACACTTTGCTTTATAAAATTGAAAAAAATAAATTTTTAAAATGCACATGATTCATCTCCCTCTCACGTGTACACCGATCCTACAGAAAGATGTTCTTTTGCATGTGCAATTGTCGGACGACCACCCAGCCATCAACGTTCAAGAGATTCACAAGGACGACGACGACAGCAACGGAGTGGTTTTCAAAAACAATGACGTCAAGCTGTGCTTTGAGCGTTTATGGAGAATGGAACTCTTTAAAACATTATACACGGTCGAGAAACCGATCGATCGCGATGAACCATCTATGAACGGTTGCGACTCTGCATCTCGGTGGCTCAAGGACTTGTCTATCTGCACTCCGACTATGACTTCCCAATCGTCCACTGTGATCTCAAGCCATCAAACATTCCCCTCAAGAAGGACTTGAAGGCAGGTGAGAGATTTCGGTATTGTGCGCATGTTGGGTGTTTCATTAGCACTTACAGGACGGAAACAAGCAAGTAGACCTCTTCCTCAGCATTCTAAGGCATCATTGACTACATAGCACCAGGTGATCGTCTCTTTAGATTAACTACATGTTGAATTCATTCTGCGTGACCAGAAGGAGGCCGGCAAGCAGGGCAATAGAAGAAGACAGCAACTATTGGTGGAGAAAGTAGAAAGAGAGCTCATAGTTGTGCTTGAGCTGGCAATGTTGACCTCCTCACCTCCTCCTCATCGCCGTCAACACTGCGCAGATGCCTCGCTCAGCGGCACTATGCAGCCCCCTTATGTAAGGGGCCTGCAACGCTCTTTTCCCTTTTTTTTTCCTCCTTTGTTCTTGTTCCGAAGGATTCCCTTCTCTTCCCTCTTCTTTCATTTCATTTATTTTCCTTCGTGTGAAAGGATTTAATAAAGAATGTACTTTCTTAATTTGCCCGTAGAAGTATACAGAGCATTAATGGGATTCATGTCTAATGAATGAAGACGCTGCTTCTAGTTATTTGCCACGCTTGAGGTTGCTGCGGTCCGGTCTGGCACAAGAACACTCTGATCGACCGATTTGTGTATAGGAGACCGAAAATGGGTTTTATTTTTTTTATTTAATTATAAAGAAAATAAAAGTATAAAGAAATTCAATTTCATTTTTTTTATAAGTTTCCATAGAAAATAGAGAAGCAATTGAATGTTTTTATTTATTTTTAAAGCAAAAAAAAATCAATTTCATCTATTTCTTTGATAAATTTTCATATAAAATGGTGGGAAAAAAATGAAGAATGAAACTTGCCTCTAATAATTATTTTTTATATTATTTATTAGATAAAAATGAGGGATAAATAAAAATAATAATATTTCTAATTATTCATATAGTTAAAAGATTATCCCTCTTTTAACATTTATTAAAATATATCATCCATAATTTGATATTTAAAATATTGACCAAAGCTCGGCTATTTTAAAATAACTTTGGTCAAATCTGCTCAAGGCGGAGCAACTTTGACCACAGATGATTAAAGTTGCTTCAAGTGAGACAATTTTGATTGAAACTACTCAATCTTGATGATATACTTGTTTTTAAGGCGACTTTAATTAAAGTTGAAGAATCTTATAGTAGTTTTGATTAAAGTTATACCATTTCAAATAAATTTGATTAGTTGTATCATTTTGGAGTAGTTTGGGTCAAAGTGGCTTTAAGATGATACAATTTTAGTCAAAACTATCATAGAACAATGTTTTGAATATTAAATTATGGGTAACATGATATTTTGATTATATATATATATATATATATATATATACCGTGATGATATATTGCGCGCCGCATAATGGGTGATTATGCGCACGTAGCATATTAGACTTTTTTTTTAAAATTATTTTTTTAGATTTTAAATTAAAAAAATCAACATTTCCATAGATAAATCCCTAATATATAAATATATCCCCTAAATACATTACAATACTTCATAAATGATCCTGTCCGAGTCAGGGGTCAACG
>JBBMJZ010000096.1:4452642-4468175 GCA_037833815.1 Zingiber zerumbet | reverse complement strand
GTAACTGACTCGACTCCATAGAGTTTATCATCGGTCATTAGGGTAATTAGGAAGTGCTCGCAGTAGTTGGACCATCAGCCCAGCATTCTTAGGTCAACCATCTATTAAAGAAAATTCATCCGTTAATTTATTGAATCTGAAACTTAATTCTTTAATGTCTAAGAAATTAAGAAAATATTCTATCATTATACCATTGCCCCAGAACCAATCTCATACATTTCCTTTCAATTTTGGAAATTTTAGGTCCATGTAGAAATTTTGGAAAAATAGCTCTATGGTTCTGAAGAAGTAAAAAGGAAATATCAAGGAGGGTTAAAATTGACTTATTTTAAGATTTTTATTGGACAAACAGTTGCTGAAGATTTTAAAAAAATATTAAATTTACATACTAAATTTAAACTTATCTATTGAGATGACTCAAGCAGATAATCTTAAGTTGTTAGCCTTGAAAGTTAGGCCGAGCTACTAAATTATCAGGAAGATTATTGTTTCGTATCGTTGAATTTGAAAGCAGAGTCGTCGAGTTGGAAGTCAGAGTCACCGAGTCAGGAAAGGAATTTGTCGAGGGAAATGCCGAGATATGTGCTCAACGCAGTTTTCTTGAAACAAATTTGCCCCACCTCCGACTGTGATTCAAGGTTTTCTCGGGTCATCTATTTCCTAAGATACAATGATAAAACCACGCATACAACCAAACACTGCAAACTTAGAATACACCTGAGTGCTATCACAAGTAGTTCAGCTAAGCAGATACACGATTGAGAGGAAAGAATTAGGGAACAAAGGTGGAGAAAAACAACTCTTGTTCTGACAACAGATTGTCCAACAGATTTTGCTCTCCTGAACATCCCTCAATGAGATATAGAGAAGTAAATCAACTCTTTCCCAATAGAAGACATTTAATTTTCAAGTCGACTCTTGTCCAATGAAATAATGCTGCCATCAGAGTATCAACTCAGCTATATCCATGTGGACATCTAATTCTATGGACAAGCTGGAAAAAGGTGCTCACCCAATGTGTTTTTCATGGCACATCCCAAGTTATATAAAGGAAAGTAAATCATGAATGATTATGGTAATCCTTGGAGGAGGTGGGTGATATGGTACATCTCTTGGTGCATCGATATGATTAAACTTACCATCATGCCCATCACTTACGGTTTATCTATGGCTAGGAAGGCAATGATTGTGATCTCACCATATAGGTTTGCCTCACGGCAGTAGCCAGCCCAGAAGTCCAGCATCTTTGATTGCACGTTCCATTTGAAGAAAAAATTCCTGTAAATATGTCATAACTAGGGATCGAACTATGGATATTTGGGTGATAACATAGATGCCCCACCACATCCCTTATTTTTTTGTTTCTTTGTAATTGTTGTATTATGTGGAAATGGATGTGAGCGCCGATCTATTCCATTTTATTTAAGGGCAAATAAAGTTAGGTTAAACCAAATTAATCGATCAAATTTAAAAGTTTAGTTCAATTAATTTGGGAATTCAATTTTTTTTTTTAAATATCAGTTAATTTAGTGAATTAAGTTCGGTCTCGATTTTATAAGTCTGTTAAATCAATTAAGTTAAAAGTAACAGTGGACTCCTATATTGTTAATAGTGTATTACTATAACAGTTGATTAATGATTTTCATAATCAATTGTCAGACTTAAAAATCAAATAAAAATATTTAACTATCAACCATCAAACTCAGTTGTCCATCCAATTGATGAAAAAAATTAAGTCAAAATGATGAAAGAATCGGTCATTTCAGTTTTTATCAAATTAATTAATATTTTATCAGATCGATTTATTTAATTTTTATTAAAAATTTTAATAAATTTTATTAGTTAAAAAAAATAATTTATTCAATTTTGATTTAAATGAATCTATTGGTTGATCGATTTGATTAATAACTGATTACTTACCTCAAATTATATTTGTATTTAAAATTAAAATATGCTCTTGAAAAAATAGATTAACCAGTTACGTAACGTTGAATTTGGAATGATCAATCTAGCTCAATAAAAATTTTTCATCGGTCAAAAGGCTAAGACTTATCCTAACCGCTAATATTTTCATATCCCTTATTTATTAAGGGAAAAAATTCTCAATAATACTCTTTAAAACCAAACTGAAAAGTGTAAGTAAAAAAAAATTCAAAGTGGAAATTTAACTTAATTGGAATTGATAAGTTACCAAATTCAACTGAACTCATTCCAAACTTTCACTTCCATTTGGATTTTTTTTTTAAAAATATAATTTCAAGTTTAAAATAAGATATTTTAATTTATAATATAATGAATGAAAATAAAAAACACGCCTCTTATTTTCGTTATTAAATTAAAAGGTATCGTGTGTTAAAAAAAAATGTCAAAAAAACGTTCATCCAAAAATAAGTCATTAAATTAGAAGGTATCATGTGCTAAAAAAATGTCGAAGGAACGTTCATCCTATTTTTTTTTATTTTTAATTTTTCTTATTCTAATATTGATATAACAGTTTTTGTCAAAATTAATGCAACATGATCAAAATTAGCCAATTGAAATAGTTTTGGTCAAAATTATCCTAATTAGAAAGTTTTCATCAAAACTATTATAAAATGGAGAAATTTTGATTAAAATTAATATAATTAACTAAAATACTCTAAGATGAAGCAATTTTTAAATAAAGGTGCTTTGATTGAAATAATTTAGTATTCTAAATGATGGTAGAGATGGCTATTAAGGCGGTGCTTAGGTGGGAGGTAGGTATCAACCGCATCATCTTTATCTTAGGCGGTAAAAGATGAAGCGAGGCTGGAGAGGAGGGTGAGGTGAGGTGGTGGGTGAGACGGTCAAGGCAGTAGGTGAGGCGGTCAACATCTATAAAATTTTAAAAAAAAACCCCTAGAAGTATTAATACAATTTTATTTCCCTTCCAAAACATAAATAGCTCCACCAACTCACCAAGTCATCCATAGCCCACCTCCTTTCTCTTAGAATCACCCCCATCACCGCTGTGCTGTCGCACCATCGCCACCTACTGCTACCATCCATACACTAGGTTAACTTTTATATTCAGACAGTAGGTTAACTTTTATATATTTTTAAGTAAGTTCTTATTCTAATTTTTGATCTTTTATTTAATTATTAAAGATTAATGGTGGAAAATGAGAAATAACTGGAGGTGAAATTGAAGCAAAAGTCTAGTGATATTTGTAAGACTATTAGGTGTTGTATTACAAAGAAAAAAGAGATTGGATCACATGCAAATTACTTAAGAGGCTTATTAAGGGAGGAGTTTATCATATGAAGCATCGTATTATGGGTATTGTAGTGCAAGTTGAGCCTGCCCTAAAGTATGAGATAAAAAAAAAGAGTAATAGTTTATCTTGAAAATAACAAGAATAATAAGTGAGAAAGGGTGGGAAAACTAAAAGAAGAGAAAGTGAAAATAAATATAGATGTTGATGTAGAGGATGATGATTATCAAGTAGAGGGAGATTCTTATAAAAAAGAAGTCAAAGTACCTTGGGTCTATTGATAAGTGGGCATCCACAATCAATCCAATAAAAGCAAGATAATAAAACATGAATGATGTATTGAAGTTAAAGTTTACAAATGATATGCATGAGAGTATTTTGCAAGATGGATTTATGAGGCAAGATTTTTTTTTCATGCAGTTGACCATCAAAATTTTAGACAATTTGTAGAGGCGGTTAGCTAATTTGACCTGACTATAAACCATCAAGTCAATATCTTCTATGAGAGTCACTTTTGAAACAAGAAGTTAAGATGATCAAATTATCTCTAAAAATAATATAAAGAAGAGTAGATGAAAAATAATGTTCAATTATGAACGATGCATGGACGGATCGCAAGAGGAGAAATATTATAAATTTATGTGTTAATTGCAAACTATGCATTTCATTCCTTGGTTCTATTGTAGAATCTATAGAGGCACACATCATCCTTACATCTTCGAGTTTGTGAAAAAAATACATAAATGAAATTGACCCTCAACATGTCATTTAAGTAGTGACAGACAATGCGATAAACAATATGGCGGCGGTGGAGTTGTTGAAGGTTACACAACCTTGATTTTTTGGACCTCTCGTGTGACTCATATAATCAACCACATGCTTGAAGCAATTGGAAAGCTACCCATTTTAGCGGAATGCTTGAGAAAGCAATATTCATTTATGCACATCATAAAACTTTAGCTATTATGAGGAAATATACCAAGAAGAGAGATATTATGAGGTACGGGTGACTAGATTTGTTTTTTTTTTTTTTTTTTGACCTTGGAAAGTCTCAAAGGCAAGAAACATCAATTGAGACTTATGTTGACGTCCGAGAAGTGGAGCAAAATAAAATTAAGGAGTAGTGCGAAGAGGAAAGCGGCAGAGGCGACAAAAATAAGTATCTCTTTTTGGAATGATATTCCTTTGGCTTCGAATATTTCCACTCCTCTAGTGAAAGTTTTATGTTTTGTTGATGGTGACAAAAAAAATCTTCAATGACCTTTTTATTGGGCGCACTTAGACAAATCAAGTAAGAGATTAGAAATGCTTTAAAAAAAAAGAATAAAATGTCACTCCTATTTTGAAGATTATTGATGAGAAGTATAAGGGTAATTTGATAGTCTTTTGTATTATGTTGCTTACTTGTTTAATCTGATTTTTTTTACTTCAAAGATCCAAGCATACAAAATGACACCAATGTTATTAATGAGTTCTTGAATTATGTTGAGAGAATTTTTTCCACCGATAATGATATGCAATCCACCATTTCTAATTATGAATTGTTGAAATATAAGAATAAATTTGGAAACTTTAGAATAAAAATGGCAATCGACATATGAGAAGAAGAATGTGTACTATGACTTTGATCCGGATACATCTCTTTCCTTTATTTTTATTTACCAACATATATGTCTCTTTTACCCCTTTTTTGGTTTATTATTTTTTTCATCTCTTTACTTTTTAAAATTGGATGATGGTCCAATTATGATTGTGACACTCCAAACTTACAAAAAATGACAATGAGATTTTTCTTTTTGACAAATAGTTTATCGGGGCGTGGAAGAAATTAGAGTCAATTTGAAGGGATAAGTAGTAATTCATAAATTATATCATCTATCATTTCTTTTTATTAGTTTTTAATAATTTTCTTTATTTAAATACATACTAAGAAGAGGAATAGACTATATCAAGATTGAATGATCTTGTATATGACAAATTCCACATCAATCTAGTAAAAGAAAAATGAACGGAGATTTGTTTCTATCATCTCAAGCTAGTGAAGCTCAATATTGACTTGTTGATGGTGATAATGATGTTGGATAATCTATTGCCGGAGATATTAGGGAATTAGTCGAATTTAAATACACTAAATTAAATTTAAATATATTTATTGAGATAACCTTAGCAGATAATCGCAGGCTGGCAGTAGAAGCGGATTTATGCCAAGTGCTGACTGCAGAATGGCTGAGCGAGCAGAGCAGTCTAATGGTCGGATGGGTAAAGCAGCAGAGTGCCTAATCAGGTAGTTGAGTGGTAGTGCGCCTGAGTCAAGAGCTAGCAGGTCGGCCGAGTGGGCTTACCAGCCGAGCAGGAAAATCATCCGAGTGGGCAGAGCGGCAGATCAAGCTGAGTAGGTGAGTACTCGACAAAGCAGAGCAGATTAGCTACGAGTAGTGCGGTCGAGTAGTAGATCAGTCTGAGTGATCAATCGGATAGAGTAGCGGACCGGGTATAGTGGTCGAGCCAGGAAAGGCAGGGCTGCCTAAAGGCAGAGTAGGCCGAGCGACAGAGCAGCTGATTAGGACGAGCGACTGACCGGGTAGTGTGGTCGAGCAGTAGATCAACCGAGTGGTAGATCGATCGAGTCGCAGAAGGGGTTGACTTGGCAGAGCAGCCTTACAGTAGAAGGCAGGAGAGCCCAAGTGACAAAGTGGCCCGAGTGAGTATAGTAGCTGAGTGAGCGAAGCGGGCGAGCGGACGAGTGGACTGAGGCCTGCGATGACCGCAGTTTCCTTGAAATAGATTCACCCCACCTCCAGCCATGCTTCGAGGTTTTCTCGGGTCTCCTATTTCTAGGATACAATAGTTAACTATGATGTGCACCAAGCACTGGTGATCACATCGAACTGAGAGGTACCCTATTACTATCACGGGTACTTCGCCGAGCAGGAGATACACGATAGAGGAGGAGGGGAAACATAGGTGGAGAGCTTCAGCTTTTTGTGTGTTCTATATTTTTTTTACTCAAGACCATAGTTTCCCTTTATATAGGAGAATCATCCCTCACATGTGTTGAATGCCAAGTAATACCATTCGATACCCAGGGATTAATGATAGTTGATGACCATCAATGGTCGACCATCAATGGCCGACCATTACTATCCGAAAGGTTACGAAATCACCATTAACCATAGTTAATGCTTCCATTACCTTCTTAAGCAGTAAATAAAAAAAATCCAGGTGGTAAAATGTTAGTTGTTCCACTTGGACAAATTTTGCCCTGACTGGTCAAACATTCGGCGCGCGCAAGTTGTGTTCACACACGAGTCAACATGGTTCAGTGCAATTCGAGCCCTGGATTTACACCCCCAATGTGCATCCATACATGAGAGAGAGTCTCTCCCTATGCATTTGTTCACATCATAAATGCATGTAAATTAATATAAACCAACTAATATGCCTTGAAACTCCCAATGTGGAACTAAAGTCTCATTTATAATGGAGATTTTTTCCTCTTCCACCTCTTCTCCATTCACATATATCTAACAATCCACGCATGAATGGAGATAGGGTATCTGATAGCATTTAGCAGTTGAGTTCAGCATAGGATAGGTAGGTTTTACCCTTTGAACTTTCTCTTGTGAAGATCTGTTTACTTACTACTGACAGTAGACACGATGTCCTTGAATTATTCTATCGTCTGTGTAAGCATTGGCATATCTCACCTAAGACTCTCCTTGATACAACTCAGTTCTCAAGAGTGTGTTCATTCTTGGCCATGAACACGACTAGCTCTGTGAGAAGCTCTAAGAATTGTGCCTTCAATTCTCTTCGAAGCGGCCTCGCTTATTTCTCACATAGGTGATCCCTCGAGAGTAGCAATCTACTCTTCTTGATCATTAAAATCTCATCGGCTTACCCTAGTTCGATCACTATTTTATTGGATTATCTCCCATAGTATGTTTAGTCAGTGTAAATTGGTTGTCCCTTTGAACCTAGCTCTTGAGATTTCCATTCAGCATAGGTTGAGTGTCCTTTACACTGATCGCTGATAGTGACATCAAACACATTCCTCGTGATGAGCTTGTAACTAACTCTTAATTTAACCCTTTAGTTAATTGATCCATTAGGTTATCCTTTGACTTCACATAGTCAACAGTAATAACTCTCATTAAGAGTAGTTATCTAATGGTATTATGTCTATGACGTATATGTCTAGACTTATAATTATACAAATGACTCTATACCCAATCAATTGTTGATTGACTATCACAATGTATGCAAATTGCCAGCACAAGTTTCGCCCATCTCTGAATATCTTCTAAGAATTGTCGTAGTCATTCAACCTCTTCACCACATTTATCAAGAGCTACAAACTCAGATTCCATCATGGATATGCTTATTACCATTTGCTTAGAAGGTTTCCAAGAAATGGTTGCACCTCCCAGAGTGAATACATATCTACTCGTAGACTTAGAGTCCTTTATGTTAGATATCCAACTCGCATAGTTGTATCCTTGATCATAGCAGGATATCGAGTATAGTGTAGTCCATATTCACGAGTATACCTCAGTACTCTTGCTATCCCTTTCCAGTGTTCAACACTGGGATTACTCATATATCTACTCGGTTTACTTAGCATAGGTCAGGTCTGGTCATGCATAACTCATCAAGTATATTAGATTTTGAATCATTCAAGAGTACTATATATGAGAAATACTTTTACCTCAATTTTTCGGTAGATATTGGCTCGTATCTATCCACATTCGTACCAATGTAGTATCACCCTTGATGAACTTCTTAAGAATCTTGTCCACATAATGAGATTGACTAAAAACAAGTCCTTTTGTTATTCTAAGAATTTTAATTTTTAGAATCATATTAGCTTGACTCATGTCTTTCATGTCAAATCTTGAGTTCAACATATCTTTAGTGGATTTGATTATCTTATCATTACTCCTAATTAGAGATGGCAACAGGTAGGATTTGGTAGGATTTTATATTCTTCTTACCCATCCCCATTTATTATATCTATCCCTACACTCGTCGGAGGTTCGGGTATCCATATCCTACCCATCATCATATTACTCCCTACCATTCTCTTTTTTTTCTAAAAAAATATTTCAATGTACTTGTCTACTTTTCCTCATCTCACGCTCCTTCGACCGGGTGAACATTTCTTGTGGAAAAAAGATAATATATATGTTGATAATTGGATAAAAAGGTAAATTAAGTCTTTTTTTTCAAGGTAGAAAGCGGGCTAAAATTTTTTCTTTCCCAATAAAAGATGTATATATATATATATATATATATATATATAGGTAGGATTTTACCACATCCGCCTCCATACTCATACATAAAAATACTCATACTCAAATACTTATTTACTATAATTGGGTATAAAAATTCCTTCCATATCATCCTGCATTTAGGTCGGATGTTTAGTTACCCATCGGATTTAGGTGAAATTATCATCCCTACTCTAATGATAAGTATGTCATCTACATATAGTCACAAGATAACATAGTCATTCTCTGTGACTTTCATGTAAACACATTTATCACATTCACTAATCTTGAATTCATACTCCTTTATGGCATTATCAAATTTATCATGTCATTGCTTTGATCCTTATTTCAAGCCATATAAAGACTTCAACAATCTGCAAATCTTATTTTTCTGTCCTAGCACAAAAAACCCCTCAGGTTGCTCCATGTAGATTTTCTCTTCTAAATTTCTATTTAGAAAGGCTGTCTTTACATCCATATGATGTATCTCCAAATTCCATAGAGCTGCAATAGCCAACAACGCTCTAATGGAAATTATTCTCGACACTGGAGAATATGTATCAAAGTAATCAATGTCTTCTCATAGTCGATATCCTTTTATTACCAATCTGACCTTATACTTATCAATTGTTCCATCTGACTTTATTTTCTTCTTGAAGATCTACTTGCAACCTAGTGGTTTACTTCCCGGAGGAAGATCCACAAGTTCCCAAGGATGATTTTGTAAGATAGATTCTATCTCGTATACAATTGTCTCTCTCCAGTCCGATTCATCATAAGAGCTTACGGCTTCTAGATTACTTCACGACTTACTTTCCAACATGAAAGTGATAAAATCTGATCTATAGGATTTTTCTACCTGAGCCCTTTTACTCTGTCTAAGCTCAACCTCGAATGGTTTATCATCATCTTCTTTGCCTTGTGTTTCACATGTTCATTTTGAGGAGCTAGCATTCTCTCGGATCTTATATGGAAATGCATGCTTGAAAATCGAGATATTTCTCGATTATATTATCGGATTCTTGTGTATATCCAGTATTTGTGACTCATACATAAAAAACTGATACACACTATTGTTATGTGCATATCCAATAAATATGCAAACACCAACCTTTGGTCATATCTTAATCTTTCGGATTAGGCACTAACACTTTGACAAGACACCCCCACATTCATAAATATTTATAGAATGGTTGTCTTCTATTCCACAACTCATAATGGATATTGTCTATTTTCTTTTGGGGCACCTTATTTAAAAGGTAATTAGCTGTTAATATAGCTTCCCCAAGCATGAACTCTGGCAATATAGAGTTTAATAGAAGGGTGTTCATCATCTCCTTTAGAGTGCGGTTCTTCTGCTCAACAACACCATTTTTCTTAGATGTATAAGGAGTTATTGTTTCGTGTATGATCCCATGTTCAACATATAACTCAGCGAATGATGATACATATTCACCACCTCGGTCACTTCAAACCACCTTAATATTTCAATTATGCTAGTTTTTAATCTCATTTTTATAGAAAGAAAATTTCTCTATAGCTTCATCCTTACTTTTAAGAAGATATACATAACAATATCTTGTGTTATCATCTAGAAAAGTGATGAAGTATTTATTTCCACCTCGTGTTGGTGTACCTTTGAGGTTGCACATATCGGTGTGAATTAGTCCAAGTGATTTGTTGCTTCTATCAACATGTTGAAAGGATGACCTTGTCATTTTCGCTTCAACACAAATCTCACACTTGTGTTTTGGGTCAAGGTGGAATGCACGTATGCTTTACATGTTTATTAATTTGTATAACATATTATAGTTAATATGTCCTAGTCTACCATGTCATAAACATGAAGACTCACGCATATAAATGAAAGAACTTTCATCTTTATTTATCTTAGGCCTAATGACCATTATATTGAGCTTGAACAACCTATCAGATACATATCCTCTTCCTATAACATTCCTTTTTTAGATAGTATAACTCTGTCTGACTCAAAAATAATGCGAAAGTCATGCTTGCTTAATAGAGATCCAGACACTAGATTCTTCCGAATCTCCGGAACATATAACACATTGTTCAAAGTAAGGTCCTTGCCCGAGGTCATTTTCATCATATTTTTCTTTGGCCCATGATGTCCGAGGTTGCTGAGTTTCCCATGAATAGCTTGTCTCTATTGGCTTCTTCAAATTTGTGAAGTATCTCTTTATTGTATCAAACATGTCTGGTGGCTCTAGTATCGATCCACCATTACTGTGGGTTTGAACTGATCAGGTTCAGTTCTAAGACCACTGCGCAGAGGTCATCTATTTTTGATCCCTTGTTTAGGTTGACCTCCTGCTTCTTCTTCAGTTTTCTATACTTTGAAGATTTATGACCGGCTCGACCACAGTTGAAGCACTTCCCAGAGAATTTCTTAATGCCTCCTCTAGGTCCCATATTGGAAGTCTTAGGATTCTTTCGCTTTGAGTTTTGACCATGATCAACCACATTGGCTTTCACAATAGCTTGAGAGAACAACTTTCTCTCTGAATTCTTGTTGTCTTCTTCGATGTGAAGTCTAACAATGAGTTCCTCCACATTCATCTCCTTCTACTTGTGCTTCAGGTAGTTCTTGAAGTCCTTCCAGCCAGGAGGCAGCTTCTCGATGATAGCAGCCACTTAGAAGGTTTCACTCAGAACCATCCCTTCTGAGTGGATCTCGTGCAAGATCACCTGAAGCTCCTGGACTTGGCTAATCACTGTCTTGGAGCCACCTATCTTGTAGTCCAGGAATCGAACCATGATAAACTTCTTGACCCATGCATCCTCCGTCTTGTATTTCTTGTCCAGGGACTCCCACAGATCCATAGTTATTCTCTTCATGCTATACACAGTGTACAGCGAATCGGCAAGGTAGTTGAGGATGTAGTTTTGGCAAAGGAACTCAGAGTGAGTCCATGCCTCCACTGCACTAATGTTTTGGTATTAGCATTCTCAGCACGCTTGGGAGGGTCCTCTGTCAAGAACTGAGCTAGATTGAGCGTGGTCAAGTAGAAGAGCATCTTCTACTGCCACCTCTTAAAGTTCAATCCAGTGAACTTCTATGGCCTTTCCCCATGGTTGATTGACACACTTCCAATAGGGGTGGAGGGAGCCTTAATTTGTTGAGTCTATTGCACCTCAACACTTTATTTTGTGGCCATCTCAACAGAACTGAAATCTGTTTCAAGATTATTGGATAATCTATTGCTGGAGTTATTGGGGAATTAGCTGAATTTAAATACACTAAATTAAATTCAAGTTATCTGTCGAGATGACCTGAGCAGATAATCTCAGACTGTCAGTAGGGGTTCATTTCTATCAAGTGCTAATTGCAGAGTGACTGAGCGAGCAGAGCAGCCGAATGGCCGGGTGGGTAGAGCAGCAGAGCGGCTGATCAGGCGGCTGAGTGGCAATACAGCCGAGTCAAAAGCTGGCATGTTAGTTGAGCAGGCTTATCGGCTGAGCGAGAAAATTGTCAGAGTGGGCAGAGCGTCAGATCAAGCTGAGCGGCCAAGTACTCGATTGAGCAGAGCAGATTAGCTACGAGTAGTGCGGTCGAGCAGTAGATCAGTCTAAGTGACCAATTAGGCAGAGTAGCCGACTGGGTATAGTGGTTGAGTGGGGAAAGGTAGGGCTGCCTAAAGGTCGAGTAGGCCGAGCGACAGAGCAGCTAATCAAGATGAGTGGCCAACTATAGGTAGTGTGGTCGAGCAGCAGATCAACCGAGCGGCAGATCGGATGAGTCGCGGAAGGGGCTGACCGAGCAGAGCAACCTTATAGTAGAAGGCAGAAGAGCCCGAGTGACAGAGTGGCCCAAGCGGATAGAGTAGCGGAGAGGTTGAAGCAATCGAGTGGGCGAGTGGACCGAAGCCTACAATGGTCGTAGTTTCCTTGAAACAGATTTGCCCCACCTCCAGCTGTACTTCGAGGTGTTCTTGAGTCGTTTATTTCCCAGGATACAATGGTTAACCATGATGCGCACCAAGCATTGGTGGTCACAACCAATTGAGAGATACCTGACTGCTATCACGGGTACTCTGCCGAGCAAGAGATGCACGATAGAGGAGGAGGGGGAACGTAGGTGGAGAGCTTCAGCTTTTTGTGTGTTCTATATTTTTTTGCTCAAGACCATGGTCTCCCTTTATATAGGAGCACCATTCCTCACCTATGTTGAAGGTTACGAAATCACCATTAACCATGATTAATGCTTCCATTACCTTCTTGAGCAACAAATAAAAAGAATTCAAATGGTAAAATGTTGGTTGTTCAACTTGGGTAAATTTTACCCCAACCGATCCGACATTTAGCGCGCATAGGTTGTGCTCACACATGAGTTACCATGGTTTAGTGCAATCTGAGCCCCTGGATTTGCACCCCCCTGCGCACCTACGTGTTAGAAAGAGCCTCTCTCTATGCATTTGTTCATATCATCAATGCATGTGAATCAATATAAACCAACTAATATGTTTTGAAACTTCCAATGTGAGAATAAAATCTCATTCACAATATAGCTTCTTGTTGGAAAAATAATCTGTCAGAGATTTTGGGAATTAGCGGAATTTAAATACATCGATTTAAATTTACTTATCTATCAAGATGGCCAAGTGCTGATCGTAGAGTGGCTGAGCGAGCAGAGCGCCCGAGTAGAAAAGTCCATGCGCCGAGTCCATACGGACGAGAAGTCATGCGAGCGAGTCCGAGCGGACGAGTGTCGAGTGGGCAAGTGGACGAATAAGCCAAGCGGCCTAATGTCATGAGCGGTTGATAGGTCAAGCAGTGGAGACTGCCAAACACTGAGTCTTAGTGGATGAGTGGAGTAGAGAAACTGGACGAACTAAACGGCTAGGCTGACAAGAAGTAAAGTGGTTGACCAGGTTAATCGATCGAGAGGCAGGGCTGGCAGAATGGTCGAGTCACCAATCAGACCGAGTGAACAATCGGGCAGAGCAGCCGAAGGCGGAATGACCTAGTGAGCGTACGAACGGACGACTGTTCAGCCGAGCGAGCGAAGTAGCCAAGTGGCCGATCGAGAAGAGCAGTAGAGCGACTGAACGAGCAAATGGGCGATCGAGTAGGTAAAGAGGCTGAGCGGGCGGCCGAGTGAGCGTGCGGCCGGCTGAGCAGAGAAGCCGAGCGGGAGAATGAACTGAGGTCTACTATGGTCGTAGTTTCCTTAAAACAAATTCGCCCCACCTTCAACTGTGCTTCAAGGTTTACTTGGATTATCTGTTTCTCATAATACAACGGTTAATCGTGATGCGCACCAAGCACTGGTTGTCACAGTGAATTGAGTGGTACCCGACTGCTATCACGGGTACTTTGCCGAGCAAGAGTTGCACTACAAAAGAGGTGAAGAGCTTTTGCTCCTGTTCTGTGTGTATTGCTCAAGATCATGGTCTCCCTTTATATAGGATCACCATCCCTTACCAGCATTGAATGGCGAGTAATGGTCATTCAATACCTAGGGATAAATGATAGCCAGTGACCATCAATGACCGACCATTACTATCCGGGAGGTTACGAAATCGTCATTAACAATGATTAATGCTTCCGTTACGTTCTTGAGTAGTAAACACAAAGAATTTACATGGCAAAATGTTAATTGTTCCACTTGGTGAAATTTTACCCCGATCGGTCCGGCATTCGACGCACGCAAGTCGTACTCGCATATGAGTCTTTAGGTGGTATACATATAGATGATGAGGGTGTCTTGTCCTGGCAGAGAGGGGCCCAACACCAGCTTGACCCAGACGTCGAGCCACAGTCAGATGCCGAGGGGGAGAGGCAGGGGCGGATGAGTTCATGGATGCACCTTTTGACGATCACCCTTCTCTGGCACCGCCTCCAGCTCGAGCATCATGTCTCGCCCCTCACACTCTAGCCGACCGAGTTACCGTCCTTGAGACAGCTATGATTGATCTTTGATAGGAGGTCTCTGATTTTAGACGGGGCATGTAGCAGGAGATTTCTGATCTTGGATGAGACATACGGCATGATGTCTCCGATCTTCGATGGGACATATCTAGCTTTTGAGAGGATGACCGGACTCGTCACGCTGAGATGATAGAGATGTTATGCTCTTTGGGTTCTGGACCACCCTCCTCACCATCACGATAGATTAGGTTGCTACTATCTACGTATATTTTCCCTTGACTATTGTGCTTATATATTGACTTATTTATGTTTCATCTTAGATATTAACTTGTCATGTTATAATTAATAGATTAGGACTATTACTTTCAAAATTATTTTTAAAATATTCAATTTCAAAATTACTTTATTAGCTCAGTTTTTCAAAAAGTTTTAAAGTCTTACTTAAACCTAAACATGTTATTTTTGAAAATATACATTATATCTTTTTCAAAGGTCCCTATTTCCGAAGAGTTTTGACATCTTTTTGAAAAACTAATCCTTGTTTTTTTTAACTGTAAACGTTATTACTAAAAACTTTAGCATTATTAAATGTTGTATCTTTTGAAAATCCTGATTTACAGTTTTCCAACATTTATTTTTGAAAAGTTTTTTATTTTACTAAGTTCAACTTCCCCAAATAAACCTGAAAAGTTTCTTGTTGTCAAAATTTCTTTCCTTTACTTAGTTAATTTTTCCCTAACTTGTCTATGCTTATTTTTTAGTGAATGTCAAAAGGAAAGGGTTAGGTGGATTAAGTTAGTAAAAATTTAGACAAAACACCAAAATTAGTCTAAAACCATATTATCTATCTAGTTATTTTTACATATTTTTTACTAACTTAATCCAGGTTATCATTACATCAAAAAGGGGAGCTTATTGGTCCGGTTAGCACTAACAGTCTAACTCAGATTTTGGTGCGGTTAACACTATCAGTAGAAGTCCAGATAGGTCAACGAGCTGACTAGATATCTGGCAAGAAATCCAGCTAGGTCGACGAGTTGACCGGATATGTGGTACAAAGTTTAGACATGTCGATGGGCTGTGTAACGACCCAACTCCTGGTACTAGGCTGTGAGTCGGATCGTGTACAGTTAAG
>JBBMJZ010000096.1:4426692-4437715 GCA_037833815.1 Zingiber zerumbet | reverse complement strand
ATGATTATTATTATTATTTAAAATTTAGTAAGATCTATTAACTGTAATCAGAATGGTAATACTAGCCTTGCTGTAACTTGTATTCTTTACATATGCATTATTCACATATGTTATTGATGTTTGTATTGATTGCACAGTTCCAAGTAAATTTTGTAATTGTCATTTTGGTTTTGTTCATTGTAATAATATGAATTTTATCCTATTTCTTTTATTAATCTTGCATACAAGTGTTTACCTACTATTCAACATGATCACAATTATAAAGAAGTCTTGATCTTATGAACACATTGGTGTGCCTTCTAAATCAAGGAGCATGATGCTAAGTTGACTTATTGATGCAAGAAGCCCATTGGCTAAGGCCTCGATATACTATAGTAGATTGCATCGATAGTATCATTACTGGACTGTTCTAAAATTGAGTCTTAAATATTAATTGGATACATAACCTTTCAAGTTTGAGCTCAGGAAGCCTTCATGCGTAAAATGAAATGCTACATCCATCTCTTTGTTTGGTATATGGTGCTTGAAGTTTGGAAAAAATCAACTTTTCACATCAGATGTGCTTGATAACAGCCAAAGTCTTTATCTATATTTTCTGCATTTGATGGTGTTGCTTTCTAATGATTTTTTAAGTTTCTCAATCATGAAGCCCACCACTTAAAATGTGGTAGAGGCTGTGATCTCAAGTGTAATAAACTATGGGAACTTCAACCACAAAACCATTCCACATTTGTGCTGATTTTTTTTTATAAGTTTATATCAATCAAGCATTATGAACTTTCTTCCTTGTTCTCAGGCTAGAGAATTTTTTTCACTCGGAGCAGAGTAGTGCTACTACTTAGTAGAGAGAAAATGAGTCACACCAAAGCGCTGATGGTTCTCTTGATAGTCCTGTGTTATTGGAACAAGTATTGCAACCACCATGTTCCTTCTATTTGTAGTTTTATCTGAATTTTAAATAACATTCTTGGTATCATTGTTCAAGAAATGGTGACAGAACAATCAAAGTAATTAAAACTTGAATTTGTTAGTGGACTTGTGCCCAAGGAGAAGGCAATGTCTTTTCAAAGAATTTTGTTTTGGGCTACTAGGGGAATGTATTTAGTCAAGCTGTTGTTGATGAATCTGACCCAATTTCAGGCGAAAAGGTGCATTTCTACTCACATAGATTATGTGTGATTAGTTAGCAATGATTTTCTGAGTCAATCTTAAATTTTATAGAAAGGCCATTTTTTATAGTTTCATTTGTATGTAAAACTTCCTCGAATCCTTTTAATTAGTCTTCTGTTCATTTTGCCTTTTTTGTTTTTTCTAGTCGAAATTGTTATCTTTCTCTAAGTGCTCAACTTTTTGTAGTGTTCCTACTTTTTAGATTGTATAAAGTCTACAATTATTTCTATTAGTGGTTATATCGTTTTGCTTGTTGTAGGTTCCTCTTGGTGCTATCCCAAAATTGAAAAAATGTGCTATTCATGTATTCATAGGGCATAATATCAAAAATTATCAATAAGAGAGATAGTGTAGACTTTCCTTGACATGTGATAAATCTAAGTAAGGGAGGGTAGAAAATCATGTGCACCAGTAAACTTTTTTAGTTAACTGTAAGAGTAGGTTCCTTTTTAGTTATTTTTAATATTGTATTAGCTTTGAATACAAAAGACTTATCACTAGTGTTTTACTTGTAAAATCGATTCAAATGTTTATTAGATAAAAAAAATTATGTATTCTTATTTGAATTCCTTGTCGACAAAATTATGTGATGAATGGATTATGTTGATGTCTAAATTTTAAATTTAGATTATATATTTTAAATAAATATTAATATTAATTGTACGATATTGATAGTTATATGTGGTTAATATCACATCCTAATTGTAGTGCGTAGTTGACGCTATGAATGTTCTTAACCACAACACGCATCGTGCACTGCAAATGCTCTTAGTCATAGCACACGGTGCACGCTGTGAATGCTCTTAACTGTTGGTGCAGCGAGGCAGGTAAAAGGGGGTGAATTGCCTATAAGAAAAATAAACCCCTTTCTTGATGCTTTGATTAGTAGCACAATAACAATAATAAAAGAAATAACTATTTTTGCCCAAAACTAAGTCCAAAGTCCCCTAAACCAACATCTGGTCAACCATGACATGTTGGTACATAATGTCTAGCATCCGGTCACCCTCAACCTGCTAGGAACCCCTCACCAAGTGTCCGGTCAATCCCTTTGACCCACTTGAACTTTTTCTCTTCGTGCCAAGTGTCCGGTCAATCTTGATCCACTTGTACTTACCGATACCAGGTGTCCGATCAGCCTTGATCCACCTGGATTTCCCATGCCTGGTTTCACTCACCAGGACTTCCCTTTAACCTAGCTTCACTCACTAGATCTTTCACCTGGCTTCACTCACCAGGATTTCCACACTGCCTAGCTTCACTCACTAGGTCTTTCACCTGGCTTCACCCACCAAGATTTTCCTTCTGTCTGGCTTCACTCACCAGGACTTTCCTTCTACCTGGCTTCACTCACCAAGACTTTCACACTGCCTAGCTTCACTCACTAGGTCTTCACCTGGCTTCACTCACCAGGATTTTCCTTCTACCTGGCTTTACTCACCAGGACTTTCCTTCTGCCTGGCTTCACTCACCAAGACTTTCACACTGCCTAGTTTCACTCACTAGGTCTTTCACCTGGCTTCACTCACCAGGATTTTCTAGTCAAGTATCCAGTCAACCTTAACCTACTTGACTCTCCATCACAATTTTCTCACATGATCAATTGCACCTGCAATCTTCATGTATTGTCAACATGTATTGTCAAACATCGAAACTCAAACATCAAAACTCGAGCTTAACCCAATTCAAGCTCAATCAACCCGGTCAACCTTGACCTGGGGAATATTGCACTAATATAAGTCTTTTTCTAGCAACAATTCTTCAAAATGCGCCTTATAATAGGCTACCTCTGTTTGTAATCGCTCTATTTCTCCTTCACGCCATGTAATATAATATCTTTGCTCCTGTATAAGATTTTGTGGAAAGAAAGGAGTTTGAGGAGATGGTGCTACAGGTAACTCTTTATGGAAGTAGTATGATCCACATAAATTGCAAGCTATTATAAAACACTCTAGACAATGTATCCTTGCCCTTTGAAGAGTAGCTCTTTTGCAACAAGTGCATGTTGTTGATTGTGGTGGTAATATTTTCTCATTTAACTTCCAGTTGTGGAGGCAGTTTAGTTGTTGATCAGAGATTTTACCTGTTGCCTATAGCCACCATCTATCTGGCCAAGCATATATAGAGAATTTGATTGAAGGGTTTGAATAGACTTGTTTTAGTCTTCCATATCCTCCTCCCCTTCAGATATGCTATAGATAGTGTCACTCTGATTTTCACCTTCTTGGATAGATAAAATATCACAATTGTTTGGAATGTCCAATTGCTCAAATATTGCAACTTTTTTTATATTTCTTCTTTCGTTAAGACATTCTCAGGCAAAGTGTCCTTCTTGTCTGCATAAGTAATACTTACACTTTTTCTTTCTTATCAAGTGCTTTCTCTTTTCAA
This sequence comes from Zingiber zerumbet, assembly GCA_037833815.1. Classification (NCBI taxonomy): domain Eukaryota; kingdom Viridiplantae; phylum Streptophyta; class Magnoliopsida; order Zingiberales; family Zingiberaceae; genus Zingiber; species Zingiber zerumbet. Next base: position 4,434,154 of record JBBMJZ010000096.1, on the reverse strand, counting down.
TTCTTGCATGGGTGTCATAAGGTTTTCCCTTATATGTTCTTAATTGCCTTATTCCCAGCTTCTTCTATTTATTATAGTAACCCGGTATAGGAATTTGACTACAAAAAGAAAGGTTTTTGAGTGACCTTTTAAAGGTTGCATCCTTACATTCTTGCTCCAGGAATTTGTGTGCAAAGATAACCCTTGGAAATACTCGAATTGTGAGGCCTGGGTATTTTTCATCAAATGCCGCCTTTATTCGGTTGCCTAAATATCCTGGCATTTTGAACCAGAATTTTTCATAGAGTTTTGGTTCAACATATAATCGCCCTGTTTTGGCAGCTACACGCATATAGTCATTAATATATTGGATAATATTTTTGACACTATTGCAGGAAAGTTTTTCTAGGTCTCTATATGCAGTATCCTATATAACTGTGGATCCTTGGGCTGGATCTTTGGCTGAAAATACCCTTCTCATTTGCGATAAGATATTTTGGGTTCCCTTCCTTCTCCAGTTTGAGTGAGGGCTTCATATTCTGTAGGGTAACTCATTTGCCATTGTACCCAAGTTATCTTCTCAATTTCTCCCAATAAATTTTCTATAAACTCCACTTTATCCTTTGTGTCTGTGAATACTTGATTGGAAACATAATTCTTGGTGACGGATTCCCATCGAGAAAATGCATCATCAAATAATCCGAGTTGCTTCGGGATTACAAATAAAGCTCCACTTTGCTGTTGAGCTGATGGAAGTGTCCATAATTCATTATTTATTCCTCCTCTGAACTTTTCCTTAGGAGATTGCTTCTCATATATGGGCTGGAATGTAGAGGGGCCTCCTGGAGTTCTTGTAGGAGGGTATCTTGGTGGTCTCATTGCTGCATCTTGGGTTGGTCGATACGGTGATACCACCGTACTTGTTGCATAAACCTGCTGAGGTTCAATAGGGGTTTCTTCCATTAATTGTTTTAGAATAGGGTACTCCATTTCATAATCAGCCGCAAGTAATTGGGATGGATTGTTGCTGGAATCTTCATAGAATGAGGGGGTTGGATCATCATCCCATGAGGGGGTGAATGAAGGAGGTAGATCATAGGGGGGGAGGGGGCGCATAATTAACATAATAATCAAATTTACTATTTGGTTCTCCCAAAGTATCCCACCAGCCTTCTGGTCTTCTTTGTTTTGCTTTTGCTTTCTTTTTAGCCTTTTTTGGTGGAAAGTCCTTCCCATCACCTTTTGCTGCGAATGAGTTTGTCCAAAGCTCTTGAGAAGAATCATTTTCAGGTCCTATATGCCAAGGAGTAGAGAGGGAATTCAGATATTGAATATAACCAAGAAAATCATCTTCAGTGTCAGGATACTCAAGAGTAGTGTCCATGGGCTGAAGAACAGTGGCCCCTGGGCTTCTCCTACATGGGCTTTCTCAAAAGTATACTAAAGAAGTCCATTTTCTTTTTGAAGAAGTACTGCAGCTGACTCCTTGGGTAATAATTTTTTGAAAATAGGGGGTGTTGATGTAGAACCAAAGCCATGAGTACCTCAATCAGTTGGAGTTAGGCTTTGTACCTCATAAACATCGGACATGGAAATATATTCAAGAATTAGCTTAGCAACACAATCCCCTTGGTAGATGCGTATAATTTGATCTGAGTGATTAAAGGCGAGAATTTTTATTTCGCCCCTATAATCACAATCAATAACTCCTGCACCAATATCTATACCAAGCTTTAATGTTGCATTTGATCTTGCTGTTATTCTACCATAGGTTCCCCATGGTATTTCCACACTAATTCCTGTGGAGATAAACCCTCGGTTTCGTGGTTGAATGATGTCGTATTCACTGGCAGCTAAATCCAAACCTGCAACACCAGTAGTTTTTCGAATAGGTATAATTGCATTTGGAGAGAGTTTATGTACTAGTAAATATGGATAGCTTGTATCCTCGAGGTTAGGATTGGTTGGAATTTCATCATGTTATTCAACTAATACCGCCAGTGCTTGCATAGCCTCCTCATCATCCTGGGTTTCAGCATCATGCTGGTTATAGGAAGGTGGATGAGGTGATTGAGCTGCAACATAATTATGGAAACTTAGAGGAATACTTCCATCCATCATATTGCTACTATTAACTTCTGAAAGTTGCATTGGGATAGTGACCTGGGTAAGTTGAACAATCCAATTTAGGCTTTGAAGACTCCTGGTTGATAAGCTTCTCCTAGGTAGTGCCTTGACACCATGTGTGGTCAAGTAGTCCACTACTCCCTCTATTTCATAGGCAAATCCAACGTTAGGAGTATTAGAGAGTCTACGTACCATTCCTCTAGTGATTAGGAGATTGGCCTCTCCATTTTACCATGCCTCGTAACCTCTGGTTAATATTGAGATTTGGATATTTCGAAAGAAATCTCCGAAGGTTAGCATCACATTGGGAATTATGTAAATCATCTGGCTTCCTTGAGTTATGTCTACTTCCATTGTGGTGAGTATTGTTTGATCTCTCATTGCCATCGGTTGTCCCTGAATACAATTAAGGTCATTGTGCCTTCACGTTGTCAGTGAAGTATTTATATTCGTACTTGGAGTATGCCTAGGTGTATATATTGCATACAATTCCTTTAGAGTTGATTAAAGTTTTCTTCTTGAATAAAGCTCTGATCCACTTGATTTCCATATGCTACAAGAATTGCTTCTTCAGATCTGTGGATATAAACTCGATGGTGAACATCATCTTTTTTGGAGTGGTATAGTACTTCAGCCAGTATTATAGATGTCGTTTCTTGCATAGATAATTGAAGTTGAGCTTGCGGGCCAATTTGTTGTTAAAGAGTATGGCTTGGGGGTGTTCTTCCCGAAAGGTGCTGGCCGATTTTCTTGTTGCTTGCCTTGTGTTATATAATCTCCTTTGGTTTCTCCTGTAACTTCTTATTTAATCTTCAAAATGAGGGTTTGAAGTTATCTGTTGTTGCTCAGTCATCGTTCTTGAGGCCATCACTTCTTTAGCTTTTCTTGCTCTTCTTTTAAAATTTTGTACGGATATGTGAAGACTCGAAGCTTCTCTCACCTTTCCCTAGTCTTAGAAGGACCAAGAGTTAGACCCTTTAATTTTTCAATTAAATCTTCTGGGGTTTGATTGCAGATTTTGCATTCCTTTTGCTAATGCCTTAGCGCCCCATGGCTCAACATCCACCTGTCCATGAACAGATATTCATAAATAGTAGGAACTTACATTTCTCCAAGGGAAAGCAAATTTTGGGAATTAATTGGAATTCTACTTTTTCAAAGAAAGCTAGTCGGCCAAGAACACGCTACTAATTTGTTGCTCAGGTCAGGGCACCGTAACAAATTAAAATTGTGAGCTTAGCTTCAAATAAAATAATGTGGTCCTTTCTTTGGTACATCTCATATTGAGAGTTGGGAGCTACTTCATTAAAATTCACGACCAAATCCTCAAAAATAAGACAAAAATCATAATTAAGAAATTATTTTTCCAACTCATCTCACCGAAGAATTAGTACCCCGACAACCCACCTCTCTCAGTGAATGCCGACAATTTCCCGGAGCGAGGGGGTGCATCCGCACACCCCCGCGCCCCCTTGCCTCCGCCACTACAAGCGAAGGGGAGTCCCATCTGCAGCGGTCATTGGAATTTGGAAGACCTATTTGCGGCGTCGGGGGTGGTTGCGGCGGCATTCAGCACATGAGATCCGCGGCTGCGGGCTTGGCAGTGTGCATCTCCGAGTAGGGCCCGAGCCTGGATATCAATGTCGAGGGCGCGAGGGAGCTCTGGACTTTGGTCTTCTTATGCACCTCGTCAATGAAATCTCGAGATTCGGCAGAGACAGATTCGACAAAGAGGGCTTTGGCAGAGAAGGATTCGGCAGAGAGGGATACGGCGGAGAGGGCTTCAGCGGACAAGGGTTTGGTGGAGAGGAGTTCGTCGGAGAGGGGTTGGCAAGATTTTCGGCGGGGAGGGAGTTTAGGGTTGGAACTTGGACGGAGACGTTCGGCGGCAGAAATTGTTCGGGGAGAAAGAAATCAGGGTTGGGCAGAAAGGATTTGACGAAAGCTTGTCAAGGGGTAGCGATTTTAAAAGAATTAATTTTTTTTTTAACACTATTAACAGTGCACATTTTTTATGCGCCGTAAATAATATTCATTGAGAGCTTATATTTTTTACACGACATTTAAATATAAGTATAATAATATTAACAACATTACGGTTAATACTAAATTTTAATAGTGCATTATACACGTCGTAAAAGTTTATTAACAGTTTACTTTTTTCTACACGCTATCATTTGCATAAATATTATACTATTCACAACGCACGTAATTGAATTTGCAATAAAAACGATTATTAAGAGTGCACTCTAACCACACGTCATTGATGATGCGCTACAGAAAGTCATATTTGTTGTAGTGATAGCTTCGATAAGGGCTATCAAGGTAGTGGATTTGATCCTTGGGAATCCAATATTGATAAGTTCAACTTGATTAATCAAGTTAGACTTGGGGATCCATGCTTGCATTACGTTTCTATTGGTTTGATTAACTAGAGATAGGTAAGATTTAAATTTTTTGCTTAGCCTTATACTCGAGTCCGGATCGATTGTATACGGCTCTTTGTTTTCCAAAAATTTTGAATCTGATCAAGATTCTTGGAACCCAAGGTGAATCATTATCAATGTGTCATTTAGTTTTTTGACTTGATTTTTTAGGTTAGAATTTTCTTCCTCAAGTTGTTGGACTTGAGCTGAAGTTCCAACTTGAACAAACTCTGTCAAGGGACTTAGGTTAGTGACTTCCTTAAGGGTTGTTACCTCCTTTTAGAATGACTTGACCCAGATATTGAATTTAGCTAGCTTACGCATCAGATATTTTATCAAGTTATGCAACTTGTCTATTTAAAGTGAATTCATAGTATTGTTTGGCCATTCTAAAATGGATACGGATATGTGGTTTCTCTCGGACTTGACTTCTGATTCACTCTTGGTTTTGGACTCGGTGACTTGTTCTTAGGCTGGAAATGCGAGGAAGCTTGTATGCTCGTGATCTTCATCAAAGTCTTCTGATGAAGACTTGTCCTACGTCGCTTGTAGTGATTTCTTCCTCCGTTGCTTCTTGGCTACCTTCTAAGTCGGACAGTTCACCTTGATGTGTCCCTTTTTGTTGTAACCGTAGAAGGTAACTTCTGACTTGGTCTTTGTGTTCGAGTTCAGACTCGACTACTTTATCTTTTATTGAATAACCTTTTTGATTTCTCGTTTAATGAACCCCTTTCTTTTCTTGTACCGTTTTTAGACAAGGTTTATGAGCTCGACGGTGATTTCATTGTCGTCTTCTGAGTCCGATTCACCTTCGGACTCGGGTTTAGCTCGGTGCTTAGTTTTTGGTTCCCTTGTTCTACTTGTACTTGCAACTAAAGCAATATCTTTCTCAACCGGTAGTGCATTAGTTTGTTAATGTAATTCAAATTTAGAGAATAACTTGTCTAATTTAATTACTGAAAGATCCTTACAAACTTTGTAAGCATCTACCAAAGATGACCATAAAGTATTCCTGTTATATAATTTATTTAAGATTAAATTGCATTTACTTACTTTTGTGTCAAAGGTCCCCTTGTGTAGTTCAATCAATTTTTCCCACAACTCTTTAGCACTTGAGAATGCGCCGACTTGGTTCATCTCTTCCTTGGTTAGACCTCATTAGAGAGTTTGAGTGGCTTTAGCGTTGGCTTCAATCTTTTTCATTATGTGTAGGTGCCAATTGTCTCATGTCATTGGTTTTCCAGCACCGTCGAGTTGTAGTGCGAAGCCTATTGGGATGATTATCCATATTTCAACTTGCATCTTCAAGTGGTACTACATCTGACTTTTCTAGTACCCAAAGTCTTCACCAGAGAAAAGAGGTGGGAGAGTGGTGTGTAGCCTTTTTGGTGGGCCATTTAGAAAAAGGATTCTCGGACACAAAAAAAAAATGGAGAATAAGATTTGGTCTTAGATTAGTAGTGTTTGATAAAAATAAAACTAAAGAACTCGAGCGGTGTTGCACCAACTTCGAAAAAAAACTTGATTGTGAAAAAATGATAGGAAGGAGAGATAATATCGATCCGATCGACTCTGAAAAATTACAAAAAAATAATACTATGAAAAAATTACTTGAATGGTAGTTTCACCGATTCAAAGTAGCTTCACTATTATACCAATTGTAGGATCGAAATTGCTAGAGGAGAGAGGGGGGAGTAAATAGCGCTCGTGGCTTTCATGTTTGTTTAAAAGTCAGAGAGTAAAACACAACGGAACAAAGATAGAAAAGAAAACCAATAATGCTAACACGACCAAGTTTTATTTGGTTCGGAACATATGGTGACTCCTACTTTAAGTCTTATGATCGTTGATCATTTTTATTGGAAAATCACTATTAGTTCAAATAAGTACAAGTAGTGATTTACAATATTTAAAGAACTATAATAATTTAAATGTATCATAACTATAGATTTGAAGAATCGAGCCTTCGGACGTCGGAGCAGCATTTTAGCATTGTACAATCGTTTTGGGAGTAGCGCGTAAGAGAGAAAATTGTTCAGATTGATGTGTTTGAGTTACTAGTAGAAGTCTCCTTTTATAGCCCCATTTGGGTGCCTGAATCCCCTCCTAGGCACCTGGATTGTGTTGATATGGTGAGCTCTCATCAAAACATCATCTTGGAAGTTTATCTACGTTGAGGCGCCTGTACCACCTATGAACGCCTAGACTGCTGACGTGAGTCGGTCAATCGTCGCACTCTAACTTACCATGATGATGAGTTTTCGCCTGTCCGGGCTCCTGGAGCAACTCCGGGAGCTCAGACCGACCGGGTGCCTAGCTAGACACCCACCCAAGGGTGCTCCCTTGCCGAAGCTTACCTAAGCGCCTGGAGTATCTCTGGGCTCCCGGAGTCCAGACACCCAGAGTTCGAGCGCCCAGAGCTCTTTCAAGCGCCCGAACCATCTTTCTTCCAACTTTTGTCTTTCTACAAAAAAAAGAGTTAGTCAAGATAATAGTATATATAAAGAATAATTTTGAAGCCCTTCGGATTGTTCGGTCCTGACTTTGAGTTTCGTTGAAACTCTAGGTCAGAACGACGCCTACTGTTTCCTCTTCGGGGAACACATTCTCACCTACTTCTCTCAGAAGAGATTACCTTTTACTAAACAGATCCTCTAGACCATCTAGACTTTTTCTCAGTGTCTGAGACATCAGAACTTTTTATTGGACATCCGATTCCTGACCCGTCCAGTCTTCTGTCTAGTGTCCGCAACTTCTAGGACTTTCACCTAGCGTCCTGAACCCTAAGATTGTGTCGAATGTCTTTGATCCACCAAGACTTTATCCAATCTCTCGGATTAGGACTTCGTTGCATAACTGTAGTTAGGACTTTCCTTTACCTAAGATCACTTAAGACTTTCCTACACACTTAGTTCAACTTGTTAGAACAA
>JBBMJZ010000096.1:4393383-4409998 GCA_037833815.1 Zingiber zerumbet | reverse complement strand
CTTCTTGACCATTTTCATTATAATTTGCTTAGTATAAGTCAACTCTGTGATTCAGGATTTAAGGTTCAATTTTTATCTTTTGAATACTTGATAAAAAGACTTTAGAGATAAAAATATATATTTAATTCATCTACCTAAAACAATACCTAAATGTTTTTTAACAAATGATGATGAAACTAGGTTATGGCATAGGAGTTTAGCTCACACTCACTTTAGAAATTTACTAAAAGTAAACAAAAATAGTTTAGTAAAGGGTTTGCCAAATTTAGGGAATCCTATAAATAACTTAGTAGCAAAATCATTTTCAAAATTATTTTTAGATATTTTTCAACATTAATGAAATTTTTGACTTAGTGGCAACATCATTTTTTTTAAAAAAAAATCATACACTTTCAGAATATTTTTAAAAAATTTTCACTTTCAAAATTTTTTCAACTCAGTGTATAGTTTTCAAAATTTTTGACTTCTCACTTTAACTTTGCTACCCTTTATTTTTGCTCTATTTTACAAATTTTAACTTCTCTTTCACATAAATTTTCAAGGTTTTCAAATTTTCAACTAAGAAGATTTCTTTTTCCACATTTTTACTTGACAGTTTAATGGTCTTTCCCTATTTTTGATGTGTGTCAAATGGGGGAGATAGTGAATTTAGGGGAGTTAGTTAACTCAGGGGGAGAGTTAAAATTAAAATTGCTTGTTTATTTACTTTTTTCATATTTTAACTTAACTCTAAACCTTAGTTGTCAAACATCAAAAAGGGGGGAGATTGTTGGTGCAAGTTGCATCAGAATCAAACATAAGTTTTGATGTTATCAAAGGTTCAAGTTAAGTCTTGTGTGATCTAACAAGTTGAATAAGTGTGCAGGCTGTTTACTCAACCTAGAAAGACCTAGCCGGAGGCTAGGCAGGAGAAATCTTAGCAGATCGTGGAACCCAAGTGAAAGTCCAAGCGGGTCGTGAGGACCCAACGCTTAGCGGTGTGATCGAGAGGTCTGGAGGACCGAAGATCAAGGAAAAAGTCCTGGCGAGCCGATTAAGCTAAGTGAAAAGTCCAAACTAGATATGGAGGATCTAAGTTTGGCAGCATGAAAATACAAATTTTGAGAAAAAAAAATCAAAGGAAATTGATAGAAATGACATCAATGCGTTTTAAAAATCAAACATAAGAAAATTATTCAAGCTACTAGAAGCAGGAAGCAGAATAGGAGTCACTACTGCCAACTCCTGTCGTGTACTGCGTTGTGATCTTGGGAAAGTAGGAGTCTCCCATGGCCATGTATGCAGTAAGAGCCATGGCCAAAGCATCACATGGCACAACGGCAGGGTAGGAGCAGGCCGCAGGAGTAGGGGTGAGAGTTGGTCGGCGAGCGGCAACAACCACGGGATGCCGGTGGATACGGTAAGAGAGGCAATCTCAATAGGTTGGGTGGAGAGAAGAGAAGAACTAAAGAAGTACCAGAGAATCACCGTGGAGATCGTCATTGCCTTAGTCGGTCGGTCACCCTCGTCACCCTCTTAGCCGTGTTCTCTTTTGTCGCACTGAAGAAACAAATAGAAACCTAACCCCTTAAAAAATAATAACAAATGTAAATAATTTAATGTTAAAATAAAAAACCTAAAACCTTTAATTATATTAATATCATCGATGTATGTAGATATATAATAAACTTATTATTTATTTCAGTATCCTAGGCCTATCAAAAGATTAGTATATCATTAAATATTCAATATATTTTTTTCATAATTTTTGAATTATAAATAATCTAAACACAAATTATAAATTAAAAAATTTTATTAAGTTAAATTTGTAGATGTATTTTTCTATGTTATTATTATTATTATTATTAATGACACAGTATGTATGTATATATATATATACATACATACTGTGTCATAACCATTCCGTGAAAGGATATTGGAACTGGAACGGTAGAGTCCGTAATGATTACCATGCCCGTTCTGATGAACCATATTCAAGATAATTTGAGACAAATACTTTTTTTACCGTCTTATTTGAATGTCTTTTATAATTATATTTTTAACCATCTTTATTAGGTATCTTATTTAGTTGAATTTGAGACAAAATCTTAAATATTGTCTTAAATTTAATGTATCCATGTAAAATTTTGAGACATCTATTATTACTATCTTAATTACTTAGTATTTGAGACGAATTTTGTCACTATCTTAAAATTTTTGTCTTAAAAGCCTAGTTTTCTAGTACTAAATTCAAATAAATTGATCAAATTCAATCAAATTTAAATTAATTAATTTCAAATCAATTGAATCAAATTCAAATAACTTGATCAAATTCAAATCAATTAAATTCATGTCAATTGAATTAAATTCAAATAAATTAATCAAATACAAACCAAATCAAATTCAAATAAACTTGAATATAATTCAAACATAATTATTAAAATTTAACATTTTTTCAAACATAATCATTTTTCAAAAATCCAAACATAATTTTTTGAAAAATCAAACTTAAAATCAACTTAAAAGTTAAGATTAACTTAATTCCATCTCACACAAACTCATAAGCTTAATATGTTTGATAACATAAAATGGGTGAGATGGAAAATCAAGAAATTCAATCTACTCAAAATTATTGGTACAAAAAGTATGGAGATAATTATAACTTACTTGAGTTTGATACGCTTGGAAAGCAATTAGGAATGTGCAAGGTGACAGAAGTTGGTTTATAACTTCCTTATCTTTAAGTCTTTAGTTTCTACTTTAAAAATTTGTTTTCAAATTTTTTGATTTTAAAATTAATATGTTTTAAACTTTAAACTATATCTTTCCAAAATTAATCTTTTTAAAATTGAGCTATGAAGTAAGACTAGGTTATCCCCTAGAAAGAATTATTATATAGATTCAACCTAAAGGTTAGATATTTTATTAAAGATAATAGATGAAGTATATTTACATTATTTTCAAAATTAATAATTTTATTTACATATGCTTGGACTCTAGGGTTTTACCCATGCGTTACCTAATTTTTTAAATTTTTTTAAAATAAAACAATGATTTAAGTACTTTTGTATTCAAAATTTCTATTCAAAACAAGTACTTACAAGTTTTTTTTAAAAAAAACTAAGGCATTAATTGAGGGGAAGTTCCTTATATTTTTCAAATTATTTTTGATACATGTCAAAGAGGGGAGAAATATAATTAAAAGTTAAGTTTCAAATTAAGGTTTTTTAAAATCAAGTATTTTTTCTATCTAATTTGCATCCAGTATAGTTGATAACCATGATTTTACTGCATTATTTTGATTCATATATGCATGGTTTGATGTTGATTTTATAGGTTGAAATCATGGTTACATCATATTTTGTGCATTGTGTGTATTTTTGGACTTAATTGCAAATTATATTATTTTTGGTATTATTTGATGCTAATATTTGATTCTTATTTTGTAGGCATCAAAGGATCTTAGATTTGGATTTATTTGGACCGAAATTGGGTTCGAATCGGAGTTTAAACGACAAGATCAAGCTTTGGGTCGATTTGGGTCATTCATCAAGAATAGGAGAGATCTGAGTCATCCATTGAAGATCTGGCCGATCCGACCTAAGGAAGAGTAGATCTAGACTCTAGATCAACATCAGTAGCTTCGGATTGGAGTTTGGATGACTTTTCACCGTTGATCAAGCCCGAATTGATTTCAGTCGTCCGATCAAGTTTGAAAGGGATATAAAATCTATTGAGAAGCTACAGTAGACTCCGAGCTCGGCGTCGCGATTTCTTGCTACAATGCCATCTTCCTTCTTCCGCGACGCCGCAGCCTCCCATTTCTACATCTCAGATTCGTGAGCACTTCTTCTTCATCGTCGGCGATCGGTGAGCTACCGGCGTTCATCTCCCATTGATCAGAGTGCGGCGAAGGGCGTTTCCCAGACCGTGAGCTTGAATTTCTGCTTCCCTTCCGCGATCCAGGCAGAGGGTGTTTCCCATGTGCTGCGATCTTCATCAGCCACCGGAGCTCGAAGGGCGGTTCCCAGAAGCTCCGGAATTCATACCATCTTCATTCCATCTGTTGAACTCAAGTCGATCTGATCAATTGGCCGAGTGATGCAAATTTCTAGAGATGAGATACTGATCTTGGTGCGATGTTAACTCCAACCGATTGTGAGCTCGAAGGGCGTTTCTCAGAGGCTGTGAGGAGTCGGCTGGATTAGTTGGAAGCTTGTTCTTCGCTGGTGGTCACCCGAAGGGTGTTTCTCAGAGGTGCTCTGTTTTCACAGCAGAATGAGGGAGTTTTGATCCGTATTTAGTTTGTTGAGTGTTTAGGGTTTAGATTTCCTAGGATTTACTTTAAATTGTTCATCATTTGGCTTAGATCTATTGATCTGATTACATTTCTTTGCAATTTCTATTTTGTTTCATGTTTCCTTATGCAATTCTGTTTGTGATTTCTTACTACAAACCCTAATCTTAGATCTAATTTCTGATTAGTTTTGCAACACTGATACTAACAGTTGTAGGGTTTTGTGATTTAGTTAGCAATTTAATCTTTGTTTCTATAATCTTGTTTAAGTGTGAGATGCTTAATTTGATGGTTAAGTTGCTACTTCTGTTCATCGTCATGTTGCATTTGGATGTTAGAGTGAATTGAATGGTACGTTGGTTGTTATAAGCTAGTGCTTAAGTTTAATTCAAGGATTTATAAACTCAAACATTTTTGTTCAGTTCATTGGGTTTATTGTGATTGAGTTCAATGATTCATAATTGATACTAGCTTGATGAAAATGAACCGATCTTAATCTTCCTTTTGATTGCAGTAGGATTCAATTAGCAATGGGAATGGAATGGAAAAGTTTAATTAACTTTGATGATGGAATTAATCAATTTGAACCAATTTTAGAATTAATAAACACTTACTAGTTACCCTTGGAAAAAAATACGACTTGGGACTTGTTGCTACAACACGTGTTTGCTTTAATAACAATGAGTTTCAATTTTAATTAATTTGGAGCACCTCGTGACATGCAAAAAGACTAACACCACTGACCTGCTTGTAAGAATAACCGAGCATATGGTCATTAAGTTCATTTGGCATAATACATATGCCAGTTCAGCATCCCATGCCAGCTCGTATCAGATAATGGGAGATAATTCACCGGTTAAAGGCTCAGAGAGTGGTGCGAGGGCTATGGCATTCAGTAGGCCTTCACCTCTGTGGCCTACCCCCAGGACAATGGGCAAGCAGAAGTCACCAATAGGAAAATCCTCATAGGGCTACGGGCTCGGCTTGACCACGCCGAGGCAGCTGGGTTGACGAGCTCCCCAATGTGTTATGGGCCCTTCTCACGACCCTGAAGGAGGGGACCGATGTAACTCCTTTCCACTTGGTATACGGCGGTGAAACAGTCATCCCCATAGAGGTCAGAGTAGAATCAGATCTGGTACAGTACTATGATGAAGGAAACGCCGAACGGAGGCTCATGGAGCTCGACTTGGTGGACGAATCGCGGGCTAAAGCAGTCGTTCGACTAATGACGTACCGGCAATGGATGAAGCAGAACTACAACTAGAGGGTGATCCCGAGGTCCTTTTAGGTTGGTGATCTCGTGTGGAAGAAAGTGAAGCCAGTCGATGACATCACCAAGCTCGAAGCCCCATAGGCGGGACCTTTTAAGGTCATACAAAAAGCGGAGGTGCCTACTACTTGGAGGATGAGGGAGGAAGGCAACTCGAGCGGCCGTGGAGTGTGAATCATCTCCAACCCTACAGGGTCGGATGAGAGGTGCGCGAGTGAATACATGTATTTGTGTATGTTTCCTAATTGCAGGGCAAATATGAATAAAAGCGAAGTACGCCTCTTGAGCTGAGACCTTAAACCTTCGTCTTCATCAGCGGTCGAGTGACGACCTTAAACCCTCATCTTTATTAGCGGCCGAGCGGTAACTGATAACCATGATTTTACTATACTATTTTGATTCATATATGCATGGTTTGATGTTGTTTTCATAAATGAAACCTATATTTATATCATATTTCATGCATTGCATTTATTCTTGGACTTAATTACAAATTATCTTATAATCATGGTATCTGATACTCATATTTGATTATTATTTTGTAGGTATCAAAAGGATCATGGACCCGATCAGATCATACTAGAATTTGGCTCAAATCTAGGGCTAAACAAGACGATCAAGCCTTGGTGCGATTTGTACCGTTCATTCAAGATTAAGAGAGATATGAGTCATCCATCAAGGATCTGGTCCATCCAAGCCAAGAGGAAGTAGATGACAGCCATCGATCAAGATCTAGAGCTATTGATCCCAATCGAAGAAGTTTGGACCGTTGATTAAGATTGAAGAATCTTGGACCGTCCGATCAGAGAGGGAGTTGTTTTAAAAGATGAGAAGCTACAGTGAATCAGGGGAGCTCGGGCGTTTCTTTCTTCCTCGTGACATTTTCACTATTTATCATCTTCGTCCCCAATGCTCCCATTCCACATCCAGATCTGAGATCTAATTCCTTCGTCGACAGCTAGCTTTGAACCATCCAGCGTCCAGCGATCAAGGAGCAAGGCGCAATTTGAGAGTGTTCCCCATTTTGCGATCTTGATGCCCGCAAGCATCATCCAAGCATAAATTTGAGGGTGTTCCCCGATCTGAGTTGCTATCGTTCATCTGAAGTGTATGTGGAGTTTTGCCCAGATCTTCAGAGCCTATTTCATCTACGTTTCTTACTCGTGATTCCCGAATCCATCCGAATAAGCAATTATCAAGTTTCCTTTGTTCTTCGATCGCGGATAGATTCAGACGATTGTAAGCTCGATGGGTGTTCTCTGAAGGCTATGAACATCACCTAAATCAGCAAGGATTTCGGATTTTTCCCCGCTGATTGCTTGAAGGGTGTTACCAGAAGTACCTCTGTGTGGCGATAGAGGGAAGGAGCAGATCAACGACCTGAGTTTGTGGAATGTTCTTTCATCCTTGATTCTAAATTTGGATTGTAGATTTTAAGCTTAGATTTGTTTTACTTTTCATTCAAACATGACCCAATATGCATTTGTTACTCTTAGGTGATTGTAATTAGGATTTGTTATTGATTCTTCATTTAGTTTAGCATGTTTCAATTCTGCAACTAGGTTTTGTTCTTATTTCTGATGATTGAGCTCATGCAATCCAATTCATCAATTACTTATAGCAAGTTCTGTTTACAGTTTGAATTTTCAATTCCAATTCTTGTTCTTAGTTGATTCCCTAAGTTTGTTAGGCAATTGCATTAGTTAGATAATTGGTTAAGAAGTCCTTCATTTTGAAGAGACCAGGGATAAGGATTTAGATTGACGTATAGCATTGATTCGAATCCTGATGACTTCGTTACTAATTTTTGGTTTAAATACTTCAATTCTGACTTCCAATTTCTGCATTTCTTTAATTGTTTTCATTTGGTTTAGCTTAGTTTCAAGTAATTTAGATTGTGTTAAGTCACTAGTTTCGTCTTGCTTAGATTTAATTTCTGCACTAGTTTAGGTTCCTGTTAGATTTGTTTTCTTTTAATTGGTTCTATGATGTTTGGTTATTTGTTTGTTTAGGTTTAATTTCTATAATAGCATAGGTTTTGTCAAATACACACTATTTAGTTAACTTAGAAAAATACGACTTGGGACTCCTTATTACAATTCTTCTCTTGAGTTTTAATGGATTACCGATCTTTATTAATTTGATGTACCTTATGACATGCAAAAATGGTACTACCAACAACCTTAAACCCTTGTCTTCATCAGCGGTTGAGCGGCAACCTTAAACCCTCGTTTTCATCGACGGTCGAGCAGCGACCTTAAACCCTCATCTTCACCCACGGTCTAGCGGTGACCTTAAACCCCCGTCTTCATCAACGGTCGAGCGGCGACCTTAAACCCTCGTCCCGATAAACGGTCAAGCGTCAATCTTACAACTTAAGAACGATGAACAGTCGACCACGAATATGCGTTACTCAAAAGCTCCAAGTCTTCAAAATACGGTGATCGTTCGGGACTATTCTTCTATGACTTCTCGTCACTGATTGGAAGGTCACAAAGCCACAATAAGCAACTCGTAATCTCGCTCAGGGCTTTACGCGGCAACACAAACTAAAATGTGAGTCAAATTGAGAAATGTTGAATGGCGGCAAGGGGATGAATGAATAAGAAAAGATCGTCGGACGAGCGATCACTCATTAAATACTTGGAATAAGGATTACAAACATCTTGCAAACAAGAGGGCGGATACAAAATCACTCGAGCAAATATCACTCCAGATAATCTAAGACATCATCGGGCAGTGATTCAGTCAGCTTGTCTCGACTAATGGCCTTACTCGATAGAGTAGTAGGGAGGTAGCCGCCTTTCTTGAGTTGGTCGAACGTCCCTTCGATCACCAAGTAAAAAAGATAGAGTGCCCAGTCAGCGACCTTGTCATTAAAAATAGCCGAGCGGATGTAGGCTTGCTTCATAAGTTCAAATCTACTCAACTCGGCTCCTTGATATGTCTCTAGGGCCGCTCGAGAGGCCTCAAGTTCTTCCTTCAACCGGGCCAACTCTTCGTCCTTGGCGTCGAGCTAGGTCTTCGTGGATGTCTACTCGGTCAAACGTCCATCCCTCTCTGCCTTCAGCAAGGCCTCAACATCCTTCAAGTTTTGAGCCAATACCCGAAACTCTTTATTCTTGATCTCTAGATCTTCAATAGCCTGGAGTTTCCTGGTGTTGGCCGAATTAATTTTGGCTTCAAAGGTTTTGACCTGTTTACTAAGCCGAGCTATTTGAGTGGCATGCTTGCCATTTTTTTTCCTTTCTCCGCCTCCAGCAACTCGGCGCCCTTAGCCATATCAGCTCTTAACTGAGCCATCTCAGTATTTATCTACTCCAGACGATCTTGAGAAGCAGATAATTGGTCGCTCGACACCATTAGTTGCTTAACCTCCTGCTTCAAAAAAGCAAGTCTTTGGCACATGGTCAGGCTCTATACCCAATAATGTAAATAACCAGGAAAATGTAAGCATCAATCGGAGATAAATTAAGAAAATGCAACACTTACCCCAGTGGGCATCTGGGTGTGGCTGTCCGCGAGCGCCCCCGGAGGCATGACCCCTGCACGAGCTCAAGCGTCAGCCCATATTTGTACGAGCGACCCCTGAATGATTATTTGGTGCTCGAGGGCTCAGGATTCGGCGCTATCTGACTCACGCCATTCCACATTCAGAAGATGAAGAACCACCATTATATGGCGTTGGCCGCTCGAGGTTAACTGGGCCGAGGTCGTTTTGCTGGACGACCGAGACGATGACACCGGGCGAATGCCAGACTTTTGAATCTTCGAGGGCGACGACATGAAAGCAACGGGCGGCGCACAAATGGTTCCCTGTGGCAGACCGGATAGGGAGGGTGTCTAATCAGACGACGTAAGGGGAACAGTCGCCGAGGTTGGAGCAGGGGTTGAGGTTTCAACCCGCTCGGCGGAAGGGCACGGGCTAGTTCTGGTAGGGGTCCGCACCACCAAGGAAGCAGATCGCGATGAGGTCTCCGCCCGGTGCCTCTTGCACCTTATCAGTGGCTCTCCAAAGGAGGCTAAATCTGACGCCCTCTCAACCCTAAATCACCTACAGCCATTCAGGGGGAGGGTGCGATCCACCAACCGCTCCACCCATGGGCATCCGCCTGGCTATCCCTTTGCTCACTAAGGAGGGATCCCCTTTGCTCGGACAATTTGGGATAATAAAAAAGCCAAGGAGTGAGACGGATGTTGTACAGGAGGAACAGAACCAACACCCTATATAGCAGCCGAAAGGAATTCGACACTAGTTGATGAAGACAGATTGCACCCACCTAAGGAAGCACAAGAGAAGGTCTCGACCATGGATCTTGCTTGTGCTGATCGGCATAAGGAAGTAGATCGCCGAACGACAGTCTTCAACAAGTCAATCAGCCAAGCAAGTTGCTTACACATTCGCTTAGTCACAAGGAAGCGGTCACATAATCGACCGTGCAGCTATGCCAGTCCGATTAGAAGCTAAAGAGTGTCATTAGTCGATCGGCTGAAAAGCACCATTGATAATTTGTCCAGTCAGTCGGACTTGCAGTCTCCTTCGACTAGACTTGAGGGGGAGGAATGTGATGCACGATAAGGAGGGGCCCACCCTGCAGGGGTTAGTTGCCACGATGGATGTCAAAGTTAAGATAGTCAACGTTCAGATATCATATGGCCAAACAGATGATAATTGTATTGCCCGATCAGGCGATCAGGCCCCCGACTGGGGGAGAAGGTTCTGGTCCGACCTCACCTTTGACTCGGGGAGGTTCGTCAAGCAGTCGACGCTCAATGGGATGTTGGACGCCAAAAGGAGGAGGAGATGATATGCAGAATCCTGCCCAAGCAGCTACCTCGCTCGACCTGGCAACATGACTTTGGCACAGGCGCAAATGAGTTTCGACCGAGGCCTAGCCCAGTCAGCCTAGCAATGGACCCATCGTGTTATCTCTCAACATCCTTTTGGGAGTTAGTGCCGCTGACACCAGACATGGTCGACAAAGAGATCATACGACGGAAGCTTATACTGTCACATCAAAGATATGCTCGACTTGTTAAAGAATTGTGTCAGAGACACTTTACTGATAAGTCTTTTCAGGGGAAACTTTGAGAAACGCGCTCGTTTGAGAAAGCATGCACGCACACTACAGGAATTCTATATAAAGGGGGGAGTTCAAGCATCAGCGGAGGTACGCGATATACACTATTTGTACTACAATGTTCATTCTTATTGTTCCGCCTTCTACATCATCGTCAGTAACTGACTTGAGCGTCAGAGGATCTTCCTTGGCTCGACACTAATGTCATCTATTAAACAGGACGGAGCAAAGTCTACGGACGATCAGCTGGACCTCCATATCCCTACCTTTCCATCTCATCAACTTTTGGACAGGATCAGATTTTTTTTACATGATCTCAAAAAAAATATTCCCAATTGCTTATATTTGCTAGGAATGAAATATTCTACAAAGAATTGGACGAGTAGTATGGCTGAAAATAATATCAATTAACATAAAAAAATAGTAAAAGTTATAAAAAGTAGACAATCAAAGATACCATTAATCATATCAACTATCAAGTACTAAATCGATGACAATATTAAGTTGCATTAAGATATTAGAGAGTATCCTTGGTTTGAGGCTGGTTAAATATATTAACCATTTGATTGTTTCATAAATAAGAAGAGGCTTAACAAATATATCAATAATTTGAGTCTTTCATAATACACGCGTAACCTCTACAACTTCAAAATAGATAAATCTCCAATACCGATCCTTATGGAGCCTTGCTGAGAAAAATATGTATGCGAAAGAGTTGGAACTTTTCTACTAACAGTGCTTTGTGTGACCTACATAAGATGATATTGTATCCAGACGAAGAATTGCTAAAGAAACAAATGAAATTTGGATACTACATCTAAAACGATCCTATCTTGCCTTTCTTCTTCTTCTTCGGCATTCGAAACAATCAGAACATGTGTAATAAGCCTTTGATTGACTGTTGGGCTTCATTTGTAATTTGGAAGGTGGAATTTTTAGATCCTCAACGAGTATTTGTTGCAGTCTCTGATTCTCCTCGATCAAGTCTCCGATGACTCTCTGGTGTGCCAGCAGCTGATTAGATAAAAGTACACAGATTTAGTTAAGATTGTAAAAAAAAAGTTCATACTTTTACAAACATAAAATATCTCTCCGAGTAAATCCTTTGGATTACGATACAATGAAGAACATATATAATGTTCTGGGAAGACGGAAAAGAAACAATGACTTACCACTTTGAGCACATTTTTTTCCAAGTCCAGGTTTCCTGCCTGAATATGAACAAAAGTTAGTGTCAGAGCAATGCATAAAATTGTTTTCAGCAGTTAATTCAGCATCTCAAGGACTAAACATTCAAGTAGTAATATTTGAAATGCAAAAGTTTCATTTCAATAACCTATGAACTAATCGAATTTATAATCTACTGAAAAAAAACTACACTGGTCCTATCTATATACAACCTCAAAATAATCAGTGTCAAACCATTTCATTAGTGCATAGTTATTTTGTTTAAATTTTTAAAAATACAGAATATGCATGCTAAATTGTAGACTGGAATTGACCATAAAATTAGTAGTATAAGATTAAGTATTCTATGTCAGGTATGTTACCCTTTCATTAACTTCCATCTCAGAATCCTTGAAAAGGGGATCGTGTAAGAAACTGTTGATCACCCTTTCAGTGTGACTTGCAATCGATTTTTCTAGTAGCGGCTCTTTGGACGCATATGAACTATGCGTGACTTCTTCAGTAGGTCCTATATAAGTATTTCCAAACTTTAAATCTGTCGTCACTCTTCCACTTGACACTTGTGCATTTCCAATAGGACTTCCACTTGGGACAGTCACCGTCCCTTTACCAAGGCCAGGAATAGCACCTTGGATGGAAGCTAAGACAGGTACATTGCCTACAGTTATCATAGCCTTCTCCAGCATTTCCTGAGAAGATAAGTTGCTTTCAAAGCATGGAATATGAGCATCAAAATGAAAAATGCATGATCATAGAAATATTAGTCAATACCCCAAAACTATTTTGGATCCGATTAACCACTCCAGGCTTCAAGGCAAGTCCTGCCATAAGATAAATAAAAGAATTGCTGGCTTTTTCACAAATTTTAGGTCTGTAACAACACCATCGTTATAAGGAAACAATAAAAAGATCTATCATATTGCTTTGATCATAGGAGAGTAGGAAAAAAAACTATTGTATAAAAATCTTATTATAAACACACTAACAAGGTGCATTCCCATTTTTCTGAGAAATTAAAGAAGTCTGTGGCTCAAAATAATCAAAAATAAAAACTCTCCCATCAATCTGATTTCTCTAAACTCTCGAGGGCACATCAGAAGGTGAGAATCATGTTTGGTGTGTGTGTGGGTTCCCACTAATGCAGGTCCCGGAAGTCTTACTTTACAGTGCAAGAGGTTGTTTTCGCAACTTGAACCCATGACCACAAGGTCAAACGGAAACAACTTTATCGTTGCGCCAAAGCTCCCCTTCAGTGTACACACACATACATATTTAAAACTAGATAGAAAGCTATGTTGGAAATTGAGAGCTCAAAAAAATGTCAAGCATATTAAGATCTGTTAGAAGATGTCTCAAATATATATAATCTAATGGAATAATGAGAACAAGGTCTCTAACCAAATTGCAAGTTCCTATTGCTATGACACTACAAAGGTACATACCTACACCAAAGCCATGTCCCACACCAACTCCACATCCGATACCAACTTCAATGTTCTTGAAGCCCAACTTCATTAGCTAATAAAGAGCACAAATAAGAAAAAAACACTGTTTGTTACAAAATAGGTCTATATGCACATCAACTTACAAACTGTCCTTACAGAACTATTAACATGTCTCCCAACTCCAGAAAAAGCATCGGTTGCGCCTCTAGCAGACATCAAGACTTGCTGAACTGCTGGTATTGCACCTGCAACACAGGTCATTTGCTTGGTGACTTTAATATTCATAGAATAGTAACTGATGATACGTAACGATGTGTTCCTCCCAAAATCGAGATACAAAACCGATTCCATGTTTTTATGCAATTCATTAGTATGCTTAGAATAACATTACTTAACGAACTGAGAACCAACCACGGTAACAGTACGCAAATGGATTTCGTTCCATAATTCTAGTGCATGAAGCTAATCGTCTTTATGAACTTAAATCCACTGGCAATTTGCAAGGGAAAAAAACACTGGATTCAGACTATTCAGATCTCAGGTTCGGACGTTTTAAATCTGAAACTACGACGATTTAGCAAAAGAAATAATCAGCAAGTGCCACCAATGGCACATCAAAGACCTCGCCCTCACTCACACGCTCAGCACTTCATAAAAAAGTGAAAATACGTAGACAAAACTGCTGAACCATGACGGCAACAATAGGGAACAATCAAAGAGAGACATTTTGAAATCACGAAATCACCAATGCAAATAACAAATTTGAGGTTTTTCCCAAACGAAGACATTAACAAAAACACACACACACATCGCTGTATCAAACGCTACGGGATCGAACAGCAAGCGATCCATTGCAGGCGGCGGATGACTGACCAAATTCGGCCTCGAAGAACCTTTGAGAACCCATCAGACAGAGGTGGGAGGGGACAGGAAAGGGTGTCCTTACCTAGATATATGGGTCGGCCGACGCCGATGCCGACACCACAGCCGATGCCGAACCCCGTGAAGACCTGGGCAACCTTGAGAGAGAAGGGATTCTCCAACCGGAGAGCTGAGATGCTGTTGGAACTACGCTCGGTTCCCATTGGCGGTGAGAGGGCCAAAGCAAAAGGTGGAGTGATTCCGGGCAGCAAAGGTTCCCGAAGGCAGTAAGGCTGCAACTATCAAAAACCTAATGCCTTGTTTAAGGAAAAGAAGAAGGAAAAAAAACAGAAGCTAAGTTCACTGCTAAAATATTATATTTTACAAAGATATAGTAGTAAAATGAAAATGTTAGCAAACTCATGTTTATTGAAGTAATTTATCCAACAGTTAAGTTTGAAATACAAATCGAGCGAATCAAACCGGAGTCGATCAAAAAGTCAACGGGTCCGGTCTGCCACACGACGACACTTATACCGCAACAGGAGCACGAATCTGAATGACACGTGAAGAATCTCAGACGTCGATAAAACATCCTGGTGCGCGTCTCGCGCTCGATCACCCGACGCTCCTTATTACGTCGACGCGTTTCTGGGGATCTCAATCCGCCCAGCAGCGGAGCAGGAATCCGATCTCCCTCGATCGCAGATTCCGTTAACCTCGTCGTTTCCGGCGAACCGCGCTGCCTGGGAGACCACCGCAGTCGCTCCTGTTTCCGCAATGAATCCCGAGTAGTAAGTGCCTTGGTCTACCCCCTAATGTCGATCTCTCGTGGAAAACTGAGTTGTTGTTGTCTCGTTCTCTATTGGGTCGAGGATTTGGTCTTAGGGCTTTGACGGGATTTCCTATGGATCGGAACTTCTGTTCGTATGTGAGATTCCGTAAATAAATGTTCTGGTTGATCATGGGTTTCTGCTTGAGATCGGCGTTGTCCCCATCCGAATTTGGTGGATCTAGAGCTTCATGTGCCGTTAAATTGACAACCTTCATGGTTGTAAATGGATCTGACTCATCCGTGTGATGATTATGTTCCTGTTCCTCTTCTATAAAATTTTGTTTTTGATTTGTGCAGTCCCCTATATAGGGGAACCAAGATACTTTTTGCTTTCTTGAGTAAAATCTTGAGGAATTTGTTGAAATTATGTGCTATATATCTTGCGAGATTCATTTTCTATGGCATGATTAGATAGTTTCTTCCATTGAATTCCTAGACCGAACATCCAAGGCTTAATATTTTAAAAAATCGCTTGATTTTCTTTGGATCTTAAGCCGTTTACTTTGGTACAAATCTAAGTTCTGCAAGTTTCTCTGCAGTGACTACTTGTTCAAACTCTTGCTTATTGGCGATTCAGGTGTTGGAAAATCATGCCTACTTCTAAGATTCGCCGTGAGTAGCAAGAATATAATTATCTATTTTTTCATGAAGATTATCATTTCTATATTTCGTGCTTTTCAATTGCATACTTTTTGAAGTCTTAAATTTTCTTTGTAGATTTTAGAGATGTTAGCTTCTGCTTTTTTTTGTTAGAAATTGGACTATGTAAATCATTGGCTCTGTTTCCTGTTTCTACTTATGTGAATTGAGCATTAAAGTCTTTAGTAATTTAGTTGTGTGCTGAAACATTGCCAGAATTTATTTGGTTAGCAAAAATGCCATTAGTACACCAACATCTTGTCTCTATTTTTTCATGAATTAGGATACAGTCCCTATAATGTAATTTATTTTTACAAGCTTCTCCTTATAGCAGACCAGCCTCTGTTACAAACTGAAGCAGTAACAACTGTTGATCCTGTGACAATCCTCTGTTACAAACTGAAGCAGTAACAACTGTTGATCCTGTGACAATTGGTACCAACTTGCTATGACTCAACTCTATTGTTATGCAAGATGGTCGATAGTGTTTACTTTGGCAGTCACACTAGGATCATGAATCTATAATTGAGGTTCTCACCCAAGGATTGATAATTTGATATTGTTTTGCTATGTGGAAGTAGAATTCTTATTTATGCTAGGCGTGGTTTTGTAAAGTAGATCCTGATTGCAAAAATTTAATTCTTGCTTTGTTGTGCCTTGATCTATTTTTTCCTTTTGTAGGATGATTCCTACTTGGAAAGTTACATTAGCACTATTGGAGTTGATTTTGTAAGTATACTTATTGGTGATTTTTCAGATAGTTAATACAGTGCTTTGACTAGAGTGTACGATGAAGAATATCTTTTTTTTTCCTCTAGAAAATTCGCACTGTTGAGCAGGACGGGAAGACTGTTAAACTTCAAATTGTGAGTATTTTGATCATGATGCTTAGAGTCACACTTTTTTTTGTTTTTTGCAATGTGCTAAATCTTTGGTGTCTCATAATTCACCGACTTAAATAGTTTGATAGTTCCAGAGAGATGCTTGTCTTTGGATAGGGTTGTAAACGAGCCGAGC
>JBBMJZ010000096.1:4372613-4387295 GCA_037833815.1 Zingiber zerumbet | reverse complement strand
AATCCACATCTGTCTATACCTTCTTGTTGAATGGTGGCGCCATCACATGGAACAACAAGAAGAAGACTTGTGTAGCCTTGTTGACAATGGGAGCTGAGTATGTGGCTTGTGTAGCGGCTGTGCAAGAGACTATTTGGTTAAGAAGGTTTCTGAAGCATCTGAAGATTGCTGAGGATAGTGGCAGTCCTATTACAGTGTATTGTGACAGTCAAACTGCAATAGCTTTTTCCAATGATCCCAAATATCACAGCAAAGGCAGGCATATAGAAATTAAGTATAATTTTGTAAGGGATATTATTGATAAGAAAAAGATAATTCTTGAGTACATCCCTACACAAAATATACTTGCTAATCCTTTACTAAGTTATTGACTAAAGAGTCATTTCATGGACATGTGAAGTCTTTGGGGCTTTGAAGAGTGTCACTTATTTAAAGATATTTTGATAAATGAATATGCCATGATCTATTTAGTGTATATATATTTGTTACATTCGAATAAAAGTCTCGATAAGTATATTGATAGATTGAGATTGGTCCACTCACATGGACAATCGTCTCTATTTGTTAAGTACAAATAGAGGTAAGATCGTTGCTTATGGGACGACTTATGTAGCTGTGAATAGTGACATACCTATAAGTTAATGTCACCTTAATAATTGTGTCAAGATAAGATCATTTATGCAATGATTGGACTAAATGCACCCACCATTTACTGAATCTGCTTAAGACCAGATTGGAATTCATATGTTGAATTCATGATTAGACATTAGATGTATTAAGATCAAAATCTGTGCGATGTTATTTTTTTAAAAAAAAAACATGCGCTCTTTTTTAGTAAAGAGAATAACATCGTAGCATGTAATTCATACCACATGTGCAATGGCGACAAGAAGGGTAGTAGGAGAATGGATCTCTGTTTCTCTACTATATAAGACCCTTGAGATTATAAGTTAATCTCGATCTTACCCTAAGTGACTATTTAGCTATCTACTTGAAGTTCTGATGAGTGTCTGCTACTTTAGCATGTTTCTTATTGGCTATGTATGATTTGGTCTATGGAGCATAACTAGAAAAGCAACTGATTAGAATGAATAGATTCTAGCTAAAAAAGGAAGATTAAGATTGATTTACATCTGTGATATTTATTCACTGATATAAGTTACATTTTTAGTTCAATACTTAAAATGTATTTGTAAATAATATGTTTGATTGGAGATGGTGAGCATGCTCTTGACATAATAGTCAATATGAGGGATTAGAGATGTTCATATTAATGTAAATAATTTAATCTGGGGTAAAAGCAAGTTTTAATGTCTTCGATTCGTTCTATGGAGCAGCTAAGTAAGGTGTGACAATCTTCTTAGCAATTGTATGTTCAGTGTGCTTGTTGTCACACGAACTATTTTCCCTAATGTATAAAATGAATGTTCAAATATGGTCTTTGTGACTAATTAATGTATGCTCTGGTCTTCGTGACTTAATCATCATAAAGTCTACGTGACTTATTTGGTCTTTGTGACTAATTAATTTTGCTCTGATCTTCGTGACTTGATCGTTAAATAGTCTATATGACTTAATCGATCTTTGTGACCAATTAATGTTTGGTTTTGGCATTGTGACATGATTACCTTGTAGTCTATGTGACTGACATGATCTATGTGACCAGAAAATCTTTTTGGATTGACTTGGACAAGAGGGAGATGTTGGACGTTGCATCAGTTGCAATGTTAAGAAGATAAAGGGGTGCTTATTCACCTTCATCTTCCTCCATTGAAAGCCATCAAAGCATTGATTTGTAACTGATGCTTGCTTCCTATTAATATTGGCTTCCAAGAGCAATCACAAGAGGTGCGACGGTGATTAGTGCGCACAACAGAAGTGACGGTGAGTAAAGGAGAACATCCGAGAGGAAAGGGATTTGTCTCGTGAAACTTAAAGAGCTTTCCGGTTCATCCGTGATCGCGCTTCCGACAATAGCGACATCCAGCGACATCTTCTTCGATTTCTTCTCGGGAGATCACTGTGAGTGTTTATAGTTTTTATTTCTTGTTTGTTTCATGCTATTAGAGGCAACACAAGAAGAATCGACTGGGCTTCATCCTATATCTAGTGTCGATATATTTTTATTTAACTTACTTTGTACTTTATCTCAAGTAAGATAGTAGGCTGTTACTATCTTACACATTTCATTATATGAATTGCTTCTTTCCGATGGTTTCAGAAAGAAGGATTTTAGTGAATTACCCAACGGTGCGATTAAGGATCGTGGGTCTTGAAGTAGGAGTCGACCTAGACTCCGAACCAAGTAACCGAATCGTGTTTTTTATTTTCTGCTACACTACTTTGGTTTAAACACTTAAAAAGAAAAGAGTTTTTCAAAAAAAATGATATTCACCCCCCTCTATCACACTTTCTCGATCATTCAATAAACACTTATTTACCACACACTTGATTCATATTTCTTAGTCTACCCAAAGTTTTAAAGGTGTGCTCGATATCAAGAGAAATATGGTATTTATTTTTTCAGTAACCTAACTCGATCTCAAAGGGGTAACTACTATTTTCTACTTGCAAAACTATTTTTTTATATCCTTTATTTCTCTCTTTTTTTTAAGTGATTGCATTATATAACACTTCGAATTTAGCACTGAGATTTTTGGTGCTTTAGATGTAGCACTAACAAATATAGAGATATTTTGATTTTTTTCAAATAAGTTTACATAATATGAGCATCATCAAGTAACCAAGATGTAGTCTAAGAAATCACCATGAAAACCTAACTACTAAATAAATTGGATAAATCATGACTATTTTAGAGTTATCTACTATTCAAGCTTAAGAAAAGTGAAAATGAGACCCCTAAGATCAGGCTAACACACAAATTTATCTCATTACAATGCATTTCGTGTTACTAGAGATAAAGAAAAAAAAGTTAACCAAACATACTAGCACTATCTCTCACAACAACATAAATCAAGAAATAAATGTGCTAGCAATTTTGCTATTGGACAAGTTAACAGCAAGGTGAAGATTGGTGTTCTTAAATGTTATAAAAACAACCAACAAGATAGTTAAAGCAACTAACAATCAAGACAAATAAATAAAAACTACACTCAAAGTAAAAAATGAACATGAAGACAAGCAAAATGCAATTAAAATGAATTGAAATGTGAAGGAAATAACACTATGTACAACTCCCCCAGACTTAAACCTTTCATCGTTCTGAGGGTATACAATGCCTCGAGGGGGTGGGGAAGGGTAGGAGTTAGGCAAATCTCTATGTTGAGGAGGTCTAGGAGGGAATCTAGGCATTTCAGGCAAATGGCCAATGTGCTCATAGTATTGAAAAAGAGTAGTCACCTGTTGTCTAGTTATATCCATGGAATGTCTAAAATCATCGATCCTCTTCTAATCAGTGTCATAGTCACAAATAAAATCGGCCACCTAACCTTGGAAGTTCCTTGTAGACTGGAAATGATCATGTACCTCATGGAATTGATCATCAGACAATTTGAAGCGACTCTCCAACATGTGTTGTTCAGCACTTTACTTTTCATGAAATGATTCCAAAGAGGCATGAAAATTTGAGAAATTGAAACTAGAGGGATCCGTGTTATAGGCAAAAGAATGTCTAACTTGTTCTAGATATCCGGACGGTTGCGGGTGTCTAGATGATGATGGTTCATGATACTCTAAAGGGGTAGAGGCAAACTTGGGAGGTATATTCATAATCACCCAGTTGGTGGGGTTGTGAATTGTGGTATGTTTGGGACATGGTAAAGGTAATAGAAATCCATCCCTCTTAGAAAAGGCAAAACCATTCTCATTCTGACATATTATTCTCATGACAAGGCATGTATCAATATTGATTTTTAATTACCATGAGTAACTTCTAAACCATTAAGTTTGCAATCCAAATTTAAAGTAATCTGGGTTATCATCCTGCCAAAGATAATTGATCCCGAAGTTGCCTTCTTGGACTTTGCAAGTGTTTACAAAAAATAGAACTTGGTATCAAAATCAACTTTATTTAACATCGCCCAAATGAATAAAGCTCCACTTTTTGAACTACCCGTCACTTTCTCCACTACTAAAAATGGTTTTACTCATTCCACGATGGAGGTAATGAAATACAAGATTTTGCATGTGAGAAGCCTTAGATCTAGAAGGATCATAGAGTTTATTTAAGCCAGTAATCAAATTCCAGAAAATATTACTAGTAAACTTATAATCAAACTTGTAAGATCCCCCTATAGGTAGGTAGGCCAAAATAATTATTAAAATCACTCAGTTTGCTAAAATTCTTGATTCATTAGCCTAAAACTGATTTTACTAATATTGTCTTCATTAGAGGAAAAGTGGGTCTCTAATGAGCTCAAAAACTCTAGGGTAAGATGCAGATAAGTTGGTTGGTGTGAGTACATCATGCTATTCCAGTCAAAGGCACTAATTAACAAATCTATGTCTTCCTTAATTCCCAAGACTTCTATAGTAGTAGAGTCCAAATATCTAGTACAAACTAATTTACGGGTAATGAGAGAATCAAATTTAGACTTTTGCTCATAATTTCTAAAACAATATCATATTCATTGTGGTTACATTCGTCGCGTGAGATTCGTTTGCCCTTGTCCTGGGAAGAAGCCTCCCTTTTCCTTTGTCCTTTCTCAGATCGTCACCTCAGTTAGATCCACCACTTCCATGATGAATCCTTTTTAAAATGTTAGCCATGATGGGAAGACAAGTAGGGAAGAGTGATTATTGAAGAGGAAAGGGGGTGCTCTTAAAGAGATGAGGACACATTTCCAATTTCCTTTGAAGAAAACTAAATTCAACTTTAGGAAGAGATTTAGTGAACATGCCGACTAAGTTTGATTTTGAATCAATATAATTAAGGACAATATCACATCGAGTCACATGATCACGAATAAAATGATGCTTGACCTCTATGTGTTTTGTTCTTGAATGATGGATGGAATTTTTTACCAAATTTATTGAACTCACATTATCACAAAGAACTTGGACATTTTGATAAGTGAGTTTATACTCTTCTGGAGTATGGGTCATCTACAATAAGTGTGATTTACACTCTCCCATAGCAATATATTCTGCTTTGGTTGTGGAGAGAGCTACACAATATTATTTCCTAGGCCAACTTACTAGAGAGGACCCTAGAAATTAACATCCACCGCTAGTGCTTTTGCGATCTAATTTGCATCCGGCATAATCAGAATCAGTATATCCCACTTGATCAAAAGTTTTGGTTCGAGGATACAAAAGACCTACATTTTGAGTTCCCTTGAGATATCGAATAATTCGCTTAACGACACTCAATTGTGACTCCCTATAACATTATGATACACCTTAGAGTCAAATTCTTTCCCTTCAAGATCATCATATAATTTAGTGTCAGTGGCCATGGGAGTTGATATATCTTTAGTATTTTCCATTTCAAATTTCTTAAATAACTCTTTTGCATATTTAGATTGATCTATGTAGATTTCCTTTTTTGTTTGTTTAATTTGTAAACCTAGGAAAAATATCAACTCACCAATCAAACTTATTTTAAACTCACTCTCTATGTGATTGATGAACTCATTTAAAAAATCTTTATTTGTGGAACCACAAATAATGTCATCTACATATACTTGGGCCAGAAATATATCATTACCACTATTTTTTTAAAAAATAAGGTGGAATCAATTTGCCCTCTATGAAACCCTTTTGATACTAGAAATATTGACAATCCTTCATACCAAGCTCGGAGAGCTTGTTTTAGTTCATATAAGGTCTTTTTAAGTTTATATACGTGGGTTGGACACTCTAAATTTTCAAACCCCGGTACGGTAGTTGCTCAACATATACCCCTTCCTTTATAACACCATTTTAAAATGTGGATTTTACATTTAGTTGGTACAATTTAAATCCCTTATGAGCGACAAAAGCCAGTATCATCCTAATAGACTCCAATCTAGCTATGGGTGCATAAGTTTCATCATAATCTAATATTTCTAGTTAATTGAAACCTCTAGCAACTAATCTAGCTTTGTTTCTTATAACCACTCCCTTATCATCAAGTTTGTTCCTAGAAACTCATTTTATATTAATAATTAATTTTTCTTTAGGCCTAGGAATTAAATCTCAAACTTGACTTCTCTTAAATTGAGACAATCCATCTTGCATTGCTAAAGTCCAATCCGGATCAAGCAAGACATTATTAATGGTTTTTGGTTTAATTTGAGAGATTAGGGCTACTTGACTTCCTTCATTTCTAAAATAAGATCTAGTTCTCACTCCTTGTGTGATATATCCTATTACTTGATCTAAGGGATGATTTACATGAATTCTAATAGGTCTTAATTCTTGATTTATCATAATTTCTGGTTCAAGTGGTAAAGTTTTAATTTTTTTCATCATCACTCTTTTAGTTTTCTCCCCCTTGATTATTTCCTTTGTTTAATGTTAATTTCTCTAATTCAAATTATAATTCTTCATCATTTATTCTAGTAGGATTTTTTTCAAATATAACATTTAATGATTCTTCAACTAATTTAGATCCTTTATTGTAAATTCAATACACTTTGCTATGACTTGAGTAACCTACAAGAATGCTCTCATCCGCTTTAGCGGAGAATTTTCCTAATGACATTTGGTGTTTAGAATGTAAACCTTATATCCAAATACTCTAAAATGTTTAATTGTAAGTGGTTTATCAAACCATAACTCATGAGGTGTTTTTCCTAGAAACCTATGTATTAATGTTCGATTTTGTACATAACAAGCTATATTAATTGCTTCAACCCATAGGTAGTTATGAAGTGAATATTTATTTAATATGCTCCTAGCGGGCTCTTGTAAAACCTTATTTTTCCTCTCAACAACTTTATTTTATTGAGGAGTTCTAGGGGTGAAAAATTTATGTTTATAACCTTTTTCTATATAAAAACTTATAAACCTATCATTTTCAAATTCACTTCGATGATCACTTCTTATTTTGTTTATCTTATGATTCTTTTCATTTTCTACTCTTTTACAAAAAAAAATTAAGGTATCTAAAGTTTGATCCTTATATTTTAAAAAAAATACCCATGTATATCTAGTGTAATCATCTCCATTATAAAGTAATACCTACTACCGTTTAAAGAAATATATCTACTACTATCAAACAAATCACAAATCCATATGAATGAGCTCCAATGCATTTAAAGTACTTATAACTTTTTTACCTTTATGGATAGCTTTGGTTTGCTTACCCATTTGATATGCATCACATATTATGTCCTTTTGAAACTTTAATTTTGGAAATCCTTGCACCAACTCTTTCTTTAAAAGTCTTTTGATATTCCTCATATTAGTGTGAGCAAGTCTTCGGTATCAAAGCCAAGTCTCCTCTTCTTAGACATAAAACACTTAGCAAACACATTAGTAGCATTAAATAATTTAACTTGATAAATATTTTTTTATGGCCTATGAGCATAATGATATTTAGTTTACTAGGCTTGATTATACATTGAGATGAGTTAAACTCAACTCCATAACCCGAATTATATAGTTGACTAACACTTAAAAGATTAAAGACCATGCCTTTTACTAATAAAACATTTTTTATCATAATTTTTTTAGAAATTCTAATATCTTTTATTATTATAACTTTTAATTTACCACTATTACCAAAAGAAATAGTACATTTACATTTGTGTCTAAATGATGAGAATTTTGATGAGTCTCCCGTAATGTGCCTAGAGCATCTACTATCTATAAACCATGTTGTTAGATGCCCCCCTTAGTACCTGTTCAAACATGATAAACCAAATATTTTAGTACCCAAATTTTGGGTCCGATAGCATCAACAATAAATTACTTGGGTACCCAAGCTTGCACAATCTTAACCCTTAAAGCATAGTTTCTATTAACTAAAGACATGAATTTGATTTCTTTATGTAGTGATTTAAACCCTAAATCTGCTTTATTGTAAACACCCTTTAAACTCCTAAAATCATGTTCAAATACTTAGAGCTTGAAGTAAACTTTTCTAAATCACCTCTAAGATCATTACCTTGTAATTTCAAAGTTGCATTCTCATTCTTAAGGTATCAAATTCATTCGTGTCATTTTCATGACGCATGCAAATTTCACATGGCACAATTTCATTCTTAAATAATTTCAATTCATTTGTAACTTTCTAACATTATCTTTTGATTTTGCTAGAGAATTAATTAAATATGTAATGATAGCATACATCTTATCAAGATTGGGAGAAATTACCTTGTCATCACTAGATGATGACTCACTTGAAGACTCCATATTCTTCCCATGACTATTTTCGCCTTTGCTATCTTCCACATGGCTTAAGGTCATGAGTGCCACGTGCCTTGAACTCTTCCTTTCATCTTCTTCCGATGAGCTTGAAGATGATTCATCCCATATAGCTTTCAAGGTCTTCTTCTTCTTCTTAATCTTTTATTCTTGCTTCTTCAATTTTGGACACTCCATTTTGTAGTGCCCATTTTTCTTGCATTTATAGCAAATTATATCAGTTTTAGACTTTGAATCTACAAGAGATTTACCTTTTCTTTTATCATTATTAAAGATCTTCTTGACATTCTTCTTGTTAAACTTCCTTGAGCGTCTCATCATTCTTTGAACAAAATTTGGGATTTCACTTGATAATAGCTCTTCATCACTATCACTATCACTATCTTGCTCAAATTTTGAAGATGACTTCTCCTTCTTATTTTTTATGTGTTTTTTTTACTCTTTTCATCTGCAACCAATACTATACCTTTCTCCTTATGGCTTGTGTTAGCTTGCTCATGCAATTCAAATTCACAAAAAAATTCATCCAACTTTACTATTGACAAGTCCCTTGAAACCTTATAGACTTTCACCATGGATGACCATAATAAGTTTCTTGGAAAGGATTTTAGTGCATATCTTATGAGATCTCGGTTCTTCACACTTTCTTTAACTGAATGGAGACTGTTTAGGAGTTCCTTTAATCTCTCATGTAGTGAACTTACCGTTTCTCCATCCTTCATTATGAAATTCTGAAGTTGATTTATTAGGAGATCTATCTTTTCAATTTTTGAATCATTAGTGCCCTCATTTAGCTCAATGAGCTTATCTCACAAATCCTTGGCACTCTTAAAGGGTCCAACCTTGTTGAGTTGCTCCAAGCTCAACCCACATTGAAGAGTCACGATGGCCTTAGCATTTGCTTGAGCCTTAATTTTTTACTCAATAGTCCACTTTGATGATTCAAGCACTTTTCCATCCCTGGTTGGTGCCATGAATCCCTTTGTGATTGAGAGTCACATGTTAATTTCGGTCATGAGATAGTTCTCCATGCGACTCTTCTAGTAAGCAAAATTGTTACCTTTATAGAATTGCAGTTGTGAAGTGTCGTGTCCCTCTTTCAATGACATCTTGTAGCTCTAAACTTGTGCTTCCTTGGAGGTAAATCCTTAAATGCCACCAAGCTCTGATACCACTTGTTAGGACCAGTTGAGCTAGAGGAGAAGGGAGTGGGGTGAATGAATCACTTCGATTTCTTGGTTGACTTGATTTTGTGTAACGGAAACTTGAAGACAATGTTAACTCCTTGTATTTACTTGGTATCTACTTTCTTGAGGTGACTAATCAATGATCCATACCACAATCACACTTTTCATAATGAAATTTCTCCTTCTCGAATCAACACCGAAGGTGGAGAAAACTTACATAATAATCTACAACCTTCTCTCAACTGAATACCTCACAAGGAAGAAGAAAATAAGAGATAATGGTTTTGAATACACATTTTCCTTCTTTGAGTGACTTGAGATTGTAGCACTAGTGAGAGCTTGAGCACTGGTGAGCAATGGAGAACGATAGAGCGTTTGGTAACTTTTAATTAATATTAATTAAATAAAATATTTTGAACAACAAAAGTAAGGGAGCGTTTGGTTTGTTTGCATTTTTATTTTCATTTTTAGAAAACTAGGTGCCTTTGGTTGGTGCGTTTCCATTTTTATTTTCTAGAAAATGCGCGTTTCTAAAAAATGGTGTTTGATTTGTATTTTTCATGTCCGTTTTAAAAAAAAATAAATAGCATTTTCTAGAAAAATAGAGAATGTCTAAAAATTATTTTCTATTTTTTTTAGAAAACACATATTTTTTAGAAAATAAAAATAAAAAAACGTACAAATCAAACACATCCTTATTTTTCAGTTTTTCAGAAAATGATTTTTTCATAATTTTTATTTTCTTACAAAATACTTTATCTTTTTTAGAAAATAAACTTAGAAAATACAAATCAAATATATTTTTTATTTTTTTAAAAAATAAAAATGAAAAATAATGTAAAAAAAATAAGCCAAACGCTCTTTAAAAGATTTAAAAATAAGGAATGAGATGCCCCGATAACTTTTATTTAATGATTTTTTTTTAAAAATACAAATATACGTAGTGTACATACTGTTTGTTATATTTACACAATGTCAAGATAAGAGACAAGTCCCTAATTGTAATTTTCCAAAAGAAAAAAAAACAAAAGGCTTCCGGATTCTTCTTTTTCGGTACTCCCGTCTGCTTGCGTCTGATCTATTTCTTTATCCGCGCCTGGAAACGCATCGCACCCTCGACTCCGCCTCGTATTCTCCTCCTCCTACCTTTTCCGTCTACCCTTCTCTACACCGCACCAGTTTCGCCGTCGCCGCCCATTTAAACAGGTAACTCTTCTCCGCTGCATTTAGATGATTTGCTGAAATCGTAAGCATAGGTAGATCTTGGGCCAAATCTAGAGAGGGTGCAGTGATCTAAGAATACCTCGTGGAAATCGTTATGACTTTTGGGAAAGCTCCTCTGTTGGCTGTTCGAGAGCCAAGGAGTTGGACCCTTAGGAAAGGAATCAATTGGTTATCTGAAACCTTGCTTTCTGAGAACGATCGGCCTGGTCTGGTCCTGTGCTTGTGCCTTATTCCATCGGCAATTTGTTTCCTTTACATGCATCTTTTTTTACTGAATTTAATATGTTGTAATATGATAGGAATCCCCATCTTATCTCGTATGAAATCACTGAAAGAGGATGACCTTTCGAGTGGATTGACCTTTAATAGACAAAAGCTTTTAATTCATTAACTTAATGAATTAATTAATTGATTGATTACTTGATTCCTAAAGGGATACGTGATATGTTTATTAATAGGCATCCAAGAGGTGCTTTGTTGACAATTAAAAAAATTAATTCTAATATCTAATAATAAGTTAGGAAATAACTGTCTGAATCCTAAAACTATTTCTAGATAAATTAATTTATTTATTCTAATTAAATGACTTATTTTAAAGATAATAAAGGAAGATAGTTTTAAGCTGAAAAATTAATTTTAAAATATTCCTATTAGGATAGTTTTAAGCTGAAAAATTAATTTAAAAATATTCCTATTAGGATCGTATCATTTCATTGTCCTTTAAAACAACCTTGTCCTTGAGGTCGATCCTTTTTACTTTTTTTTTTTCTTCCAATGTCTTGCATAAAACATCTTTTGTGTTGCAAATTGAGACTTTTTCTATAGAGTTATGACACACAAGTAACGGTCTATGGTTCTTCTTTGAACCCGAATGAGTATGCCTAAAATTCCTTCAATGACAAAGGTATAATGTGTGAGATCTTTGTTGAGAGGTTATGAGCATTCTAATACTTTATTTTAGAAGAATGACTTTTGGCTTGAGATATCCTTCATCTTTGTCTTGCATTGAGTCCTCACTAAGTTATAACAAAAGAATAATCTACACCATTGCTTCATTGAGTAGAGCTAGTGTGCCAAAATGGCTTGTGGTTTGTTGTCTTTTAGTAAAAAATGAGTTTGCTAGTGCTGATCCAAGGAAAACTTTGGAGGTTGTTGATGAGAACAAGGTCTTCATTTTAGGTGGTCTTTAGAAATTTGTGGTCGTCGCCAAACCTGCGGGCATAGAGGAAGATATTGCATTTGATGCACTCATTAAAGGATGATGTGTGCCCACACTAAGAATTTTGGTCAAGTTATTGTCCCTTGGTTCTCTCGGATGACGAAAGTAGATGATATAGGCACCTGTAAGGCTTTAATGCAGTGACTTTAAATATGGATGATAGATGAATAATTCTTGCTCTAAGCAACCATGACTTTGGTTAACAAGTTGAAGAAAGCGACTATGGTACTTTGTTATTGATGTGATTTGTCGAATTTTAGACAACTCATCAACATTTTTTTTTTTTTACTTTGGAGATGAAACGAGTGATAAGATCAACTTCTCTCATGATAAAGACTCATAGCATGACTCAAACAACTAGTACCATTAGACAACCTTTCCTTTACAATGCAGAGAAGCTGTCTACACCTTGGAGTCATCTGACGTTGCAGTGTAAGAAGAAAATTTTTGAGTGCTTGAAATCCTTCCACTCTAATCTCTACGTCTCAAATAATGAAATTCTTCTTTTGTTCTCTAGTTAGTTCCTATATGAAATCTCCTTGCCGTGTTATAATTGATCAAACATACTTTTTTGGAACATTTTTTTGTTCTTTTTAAAGAAAAAATAATAGAATTATAAAGAAAGCTTGTTCAAAGAAAGTTGCAAACGTGTTATGGAATGATGATAACAATTGTGTTAGAGATGATATCAATGGGTTGTTTGTGGTGTTGCAAGAATTATGATGTAGGAGATGGGAATGGGAGATGTGGGAGTGTTAGGGGGGGGGGTTGGTTGTGGAGGGTTTGTGATGTAGGGCGATGGGTGGAGATGAGGAACTTTGCTTTGATATCAAGTTCGTAGGAACCCACTTTTTATCTCATGGAAATAAAAAAAGCAGATGATCACTTTAAGGAGATTGTCCTCAAATACCAAAAGATTTTTAATTCATAATGAATTCATTGCTACATGATATGTGTATTTATAGGCATCCAATATTTGCTTTGTCAATGTCTAATAACAAATTTGAGAATAACTAGCTCTAGATCCTAAAACTAATTCTAGATAAAGTAATTTACTTATTCTAATTAAATGGCTAAATCTAGATAAATCCCTTTTGGGATTGTATCAAGGTATCTCTTATCTCTCATTGGTAGGTAGGCAATCCACCAAAACAACGTTCCCGCCATTTTAGATATCTATTGTTGTGGCTGTTATTGTTGAGATGTGAACAAGTTTAATGTATAGGTGTTTTAATCTTCAGTTTGTTTTCCCAATTGCTATATATCATCTCTGCTAAACATCTTATGTTATTCTCAAATCTTTCTCTTTATCCCCTTCCCATCTGCTTTGCAAACATTTTTTGGGTGATATTTGTGAGTGTTTTTTAGTAATTCAATTCCAGTGTCCTAGCATCCTAAAGGGGTTTAGACCAACATCTGATGCACATCCCTGCAATTTTCCTTGCAGTACAAATATATTTTACTTGCCCTGAAGCCAACCTCTAAATTAAACTAAATTTATTCATCGGATATGTATTATATCCCTCTTCCATGACATTTGCCCAAAGTTATATTGGATACTTGTAGTAGTTAGATCCTTTTCCTATCCTCTCATCATTATTTTAAGCTATGGTATCTCTCAACTTTTTGGGATCAAGTGCATGAGTCTTATCCCTTTATTAAGCTCTATGTAAAGCTATATGACTAGTAGTATTTAAATTAATTAAAATATTTTTATTGCATTAATTAATGCTTTTTTGGTCTATCTGCATTTTACATCTTCTATTGATTGACCTCTTCTAACTATTGAATTTACTATATATAGCATTTTATGGAGATAGGTAGTTGATTCACTTCATAGTGCCAAGGCAAGGGCCTAGGAGGTTTGTATTAAAATAATTTTAACATAAAATAACGATGAGCAACCAAAAAAATATGTACAAATATCTACATGAACTTTATTGAATTAATTTTTTCATTTTATTATTTTTATATACAAAATCTCAATGCCTTTCACACATTTGTGGTTTTAAACTTGCAAATATAGCGATGGCATAAATTCAACATGCATTATAGTGACAATGCTTGTTTGTACAAGACTTTGACATGTCTACAATATTATTTAAGTAGTTGTACAAGGCAACATTAAAAATATTGCGCACGCATAATTAATCAAAATAAGTTTATAATTTAAATGATAATTAATAACTAAATATAAAATAAGAATAAAATACATTATATTTCACATTGGAACAAAGAAAACACGTAACACAATTAGATTACCATATATAACACAATAAAGTGGAAGGGATGTAGTAAGGTTGGGTACTTAGGGATTTATTCAGGCTACGTTTGGTTGGGTGCAATGTAATTGAGCTTGTAATGTAATCAAATTTGTAATGTAATGTAATGTAATCTTGATTACATTACTATGTTTGGTAATATAATGTATGTAATTTTTTATTACAAGTGTGATTACATTCTTTTGTTTAGCGTCCATTATTTTTTATAAGGAATGTAATTCGTATTATTATAAAATGACAAAAATATCCTGCGACTTCTACTGACGGCCGCTGCACCTCTGCCGGAGCTTGCGGTAGCCATGGCAACCAGCGGTCGTCGCCGTCGATCGCCATCGCTGCCGATCGTCGTCACCGCCAACCGCTGTCGCCGTCGCCGCGGATCGCTGTCAGCCGCCGCGGTCATCGCTGGCCTCCGCGGTCACCGCCGTCACGGTCACCGCCGGCCTCCGCCGTCACC
>JBBMJZ010000096.1:4355902-4369870 GCA_037833815.1 Zingiber zerumbet | reverse complement strand
TTGAGACAACGAGACAGGAGGCATTGACCAGTGAGCCAGCTCGGAACAAGGGCAATACAACCCAAAGACCCTCTAGATTAAACTATGTAATTTGAACTAAGAGACCTTTATGGAAGTAAGAATAAGTGACGTCCGCAGTTTATGTTTTATTATGTGTTTAAAAAAAAAACTAGGGGCATTACAAGTGCAACCAAGTTCTAAAGCCAAGACCAAAGTAACTTGCTACAACAAAAAGGAACACATCAAAGCCAATTGTCTGAACCAGAAGGAAACAGAGAAGCAACGAAAGAAGAAGGCACTGCAGGCAACATGGGATTCTAAAGAAGATGTTGAACAAACGAGCTTCCTCGCACTTACAACCCGAGAACAAGTCGATGAATTTGAAACCGAGAGTGAGCTGGAAACCGAGTCTAATAGAAGTCACGGATCCGTATCCGTTTCCGAAGGGCCTAACCCTGCTGTAAGTTCTTCACAAATAAGTAAACTACATAACTTAGTAAACTAGCTCATGCGTAAGCTAGCCAAATCTAACATCTAGGTCAAGTCACTCCAAAAGGAGATAACATCCCTTAAGGAAGTGACTAACCTAACCTCCTTGACTGAATCTGTCCAGACTGGAACTTCAACTCAAGTCCAACAACTTGAGGAAGAAAATTCCAACCTGAAAAGTCAAGTTAAGGAACCGAAGGATATATTGGAATGGTTCACCTTGGGTTCTAAGAATCTTGATATGATTCTAGGAAAATAAAGAGCCGTATACAATCGATCCGAACTTGAATATAAGGCTAAATACAAATTTAATTCGTATTTATCTCTTGTTAATCGTACCAATAGAAGATAAGGGGTGAGATGGACTTAAATAAAAATTAGTTAAAATAAATCAATTAACTTAATCACTTAATTAATTAACTTAATTTGATTAATCAATAAACTAATTAATCAATTAATTTAATCACTTAATTAATTCAAACTTAATCACTTAATCAATTTACTTAATTTGATTAATCAATAAACCTAAATTAATCAATTAACTTAAATAATTAATCAATAAACCTAATTCAAATTAATCAATTAACTTAATCACTAAATTAACTTAAACTAAAATCAATAAATTAATCAAACTTAAAATTAATTAAAATTAAACTTAAATCGAACTTAAGTGAAACTCAATCAACCATCTCACTATCACCCATAGATATAACATATGACAACCTAGACGGGTGAGATGGAGAATAAGGGGTTGAACTCAATCAATCTATCTTACAATCTTTTTAAATTGGATCTAAATCAAATACTTTATGTGTAGGAACATAACGATTTGGACCAATGGATGTTGGATAGCAGATGCTCTAGACACATGACTGGAGACTGATTGAAGTTCACCAGTTAAAATTCAAAAATCTAGGGTCAGTTGAGTTTGGTAACGACGGAACACTTAAGGTAATCAGAATAGTTAATATCAAACTGAGTTCTGATTTTTTTATTCGAAAAGTTTTATTAATTGATAAATTGAATTTTAACTTACTTAGCATAAGTCAACTGTGTGATTCTAAATATTTAGTAACATTTTCAAACTCTGAATGCTTAATTAAGAATGTCGAAAATCCTGAAATCATACTTAAGGAAATTAGGAAAAAGAATATCTACACAATTAACCTATCAACCTCCTCACTCAAGTGTCTTTTGACACAATAAGAGGAAACTAAGTTGTGGCACAGAAGATTTGGTCACACTTATATCAGACTCATTTAGAAAATGAGTCAAAATGACTTAATTAGAAGTCTATCCAAATTAAAAAATTTAGAAAATACAATCTGTAATGTTTGTCAATAAGGTAAACAAACTAAGTCAAGCCACAAGTCAACAAACCTAAATCGAACTAACTCAATACTTGAGCTCCTACACTTAGACCTATTTGATTCATATACAGCCAAGTCACTAAGCAGAAACCAATACTGTTTAGTCATAATAGATGATTATTCAAGATTTACTTGGTAAAATTTTTAAAAATCAAAGATGAAACCTTTGAGATCTTTAAGACCTTTTGCAAGTTAATAGAAAATGAAAAAGACACCAAAATTAAAAGAATTAAAAGTAACCATAGAGGGGAATTTGAAAATCATAGGTTTAATGAATTTTGTCAAACTAACGAATACAATCATGAATTTTCATGTCCTAGAACCCCCAACAAAACAGTCTAGTTGAACGAAAAAATAGAACATTACAAGAGGTCGCTAGAACTATGTTAAACGAATATAACCTAAGTAACCAATTCTTGGTTGAAGTAATAAATACGGCATGTTACATTCAAAATAGAATATTAATCAATAAATTTCAAAATAAAACTCCGCATGAAATGTACTACAATAAAATTCATAACTTAAATTATCTAAAAGTATTTGGAAGTAAAGTCCACATACTAAATACTAAAGATTATTTAGATAAATTTATATTCAAATCCACAATAGGAATCTTTTTAGGGTACTCTACAACTATTAGCGCTTATAGAGTTTATAATAAAAATACCCTAAAAGTTGAAGAAACAACGAACGTAATTTTTCATGAAGAAAACAACCTACCTGACTTATTCAAAGAAAATAGTCAAATTATAAGAAATACAAAAGATGATGAAATTAGACCTAAACCAAAAGAATCACAAGAACCAATTGTTGACCCTAACTTAAGGCCTTCTAGAATAAGTTCCAATCACCCATCTGACCAAATTTTGGATGATCCAACCCTTGAAGTTCGAACTCGATCATCATATAGAAACCTAAGTCAAATAGCTCTAATTTCCAAAATTGAATCCAAGACTATAGAAGAAGCTCCACCTGACCCAGATTAGATAATTGCAATGTAAGAGGAACTAGCTTAATTTGAAAGAAACCAAGTCTGTGAACTTGTACCTAAACCCACAAGTAAATCCATAATTGACACTAAGTGGGTATTTAGAAATAGACTAGATGATTAAGGCGAAATAGTAAGAAACAAGGCTAGACTGGTAGCAAAGTGTTTTAGCCAAATAGAAGGGTTAGATTATGATGAAACGTATGCACTTGTGACTAGACTTGAATCCATCAGGATGCTGCTAGCCTATACAGCACATAAAGGATTCAAGTTATACCAAATGAATGTAAAATCTGCATTTCTAAATGGGTTCATCAAAGAAGAAGTTTATGTAAATCAACCCCAGGTTTTGAGAATTTAGACCACCTAAACCATGTCTTTAGGTTAAAGAAAGCTTTATATGGACTAAAAAAAGCACCTATGGCCTGGTATGGACGACTGTCAACCTACCTAATATCTAAAGGATTTAACCAAAGTCAAATAGATCAAACTTTATTTGTTAAAACCTTAGAAAAAGATATTTCTATAGCTCAAATTTATGTAGATAACATAATTTTTAGCTCAACCAATACTAAATTTTTAAAAGAATTTACTAAATTAGTGGAAAGTGAATTTGAAATGAGCCTAGTAGGAGTACTTAATTTTTTCCTAGGCTTACAAATAAAACAAACAAAGGAAGGAATTTATATTTTTCAAACCAAATATGCTAAGGAATTAATTAAGAAGTTTGGAATGAAAAATTCTAAAAATATAAATATCCCAATGACAACTAATATTAAAATTGACTCTGACTTAGAAGGAAAATGAGTAGACTTAAAATATTATAGAACTGCATAGGAAGTCTACTATACCTAACTGCAAGTCGACCTGATATTTTGTTTGCAGTAGGTATGTGTGCTAGGTACCAATCTTGTGCAAAAGAATCACATTTAACTAATGTAAAAAGAATACTTAGATACATTAAGGGAACTCTAAGTGTAGGCCTTTGGTACCCTAGGACTAGCACATTTGACTTAGTTGGGTACTCTGACTATGCTGGGTGCAAACTAGATAGAAAAAATACAAGTGGAAGCTGCCAATTTCTAGGTCAGTGCCTAATAAGTTGGTCAAGTAGAAAGCAATACTGTGTTGCCTTATCCATTATTGAAGCAGAGTATATAGCCATGGGAGAATATGCATCTCGATTGTTATAGATGATGCACATTTTAAAAGATTATCAATTAGAATATAAAAATACAAAAATTTCAATTGATAACATAAGCTCAATCAATTTAACTAAAAATCCAATCCACCACTCAAGGACTAAACACATAGAAGTTAAACATCACTTTATAAGGGATCATATAGCTAAGGGTGACATTGTACTTGACTATGTTGAGTTCAAGTCAAACCTAGCTGACATTTTCATAAAACCCCTACCTGAACTTGAGTTTAGTGCACTTAGAAGACAATTAGGTATGTGCCTCGTAGAATAGGTACTAAAACTGTCAAAATTATTTCTTTATAGTATTACTTTTTCAAAAAGTTATGATTTTTTAATCAACTTGGTTTTAAATT
This sequence comes from Zingiber zerumbet, assembly GCA_037833815.1. Taxonomy (NCBI): domain Eukaryota; kingdom Viridiplantae; phylum Streptophyta; class Magnoliopsida; order Zingiberales; family Zingiberaceae; genus Zingiber; species Zingiber zerumbet. The sequence goes on along the minus strand of JBBMJZ010000096.1, from coordinate 4,365,466 downwards.
CTAGGAAAAATTACTTTATTCAAAATTCCCAATCTTAACTAGTATTTTCAAAAGATGGGACTTAGCCTAGGTATTTACCCCTAGAAAGCATGTGCCCATAGGTTTTAGCCAGAGCATCTTATAAGCACACTAAGAATACCTTGCTTGTGTATGAAAAATACTTAGAATGAAATGAGATGCATGGGATACTGCCTGGACTTCAGAATGCTTATGTTGCATCAACATAAGTCTGGGTAATAAATACCAAGTTAAATTTATCAAGTTAAGTTATTCATTTTAGTCAATCTAACTGAGATACTTGCTTAACTTGACTAGCCAAGTGAAAGATTTACCTCATGGTAAACAGCTAGTAGCTAAAGGTTAGACACTTGTTTAAGGAAAGTAAATATTTGTTTTGAAGATTTTTTTACTTTGAACCCTTATGCTTGGACTCTAGGACCCTAAAAATTAAAGCATTTAATTATTTTTTTGGCATTATTCAAGGGAAAGTGAAAGGACTTAAGTTCAGTTAAATATGTTTTTTTTATTACTATTTTTTTACAAAATATCAAAATTAAATATCTCTTTAAGTTAAAGTACTTTTTTAGAATTTCAAAGTAAAGTTGGGGTTTAGCTTTTCTTGTTTAACTATTTTTTTAAAAAAAGAAAGTCTAATTATTTTTGAAAAGCAACTTTAAACATTTTATTTGAAAAAGGAAGTTTAAATATTTTTATCTGAAAAAATGAGTTTTTGAAAAAGTACCTTTAACTAAGTTTTTATGTATTTATTAAGTTTTTAAAATCTTTTCAAAAACCTAAGTACTTAACTAAGTTTTGATGAAGCTAAGTATTTGATAAAGTATTTTTAAGTATTTGAAATTATTTTCTTAGCTAAGTATTTTTATAAGGAATTTTTTAAAGCTAAGAAATTTTCAAAACTTAATTTTAGCCAAGTGTTTTGAAAAAGCTAAGTATTTAGCAAAATTTTTAAGAAGAAAATCTTTCTAAAGCTAAGTATTTAGTTAAATTTTTTTAAGAAAATCTTTTCTAAAACTAAGCATTTAGTTAAACTTTAAAATCTTTCAAACGCTAAGTATTTTAAATCCCTTTTAGGCTAAATTTGTTTAAAGTGATTCAAAGGGAGCTTTAAATTAAAATTTTGAAAGAAATTAAGAGTTACTTTTTTACTATCTTACTTTTCTCTCTAACTTAGTATCTTTTTGATTATGTCAAAGGGGGAGAGAAAGTTAAATGTTAGAAAAATAAAGTTAAGTTTTGATTAAGGGGGAGCATCAGGGAAAGTTTTTTGTCAAATTATTTTACTACTTATGCATAAGTTTTTTTAATTGTTTCACTAATGCTCATGCTTAAGTTTTATACTTTATTGTTATGTTTTACTTAAATTTGAACCAGATTGTCATAATAAAAAAGTGGGAGATTGTTGGTGCTGGGAGCACATGACGATTGAACCTAAGTTTTGATTATGGCAAAGGTCCAAAGTTAAGGTTGCTTGTTGTCTAACAAGTGTGAATGAGGTTGTAGAAAAGTCTAAGTGTTCTTAGGCAAATGTCCTAGTGGATTCTAGGTAGGTGTATAACCCTAGGTCCTAGGAGGTGGTAACCCTAGGTTATGGAAAGTCCTAACTGCGGTTAGGCAAGACGAAGTCTTGGCGGGTCGAGCACTTTGAGCGAAATCCTAGAGTCGGAGACTCTAGGTGAAAATCTTGGTGGTCGCTGACAAGGTGGAAGTCTGGATGCGTCGTGGAGCAGATGTTCAACATGCTGATCTGAAGTATCAGACGCTGAGCAAAAGTCTAGACGGTCGTGGAGGACCGATCTGGCAAAAGGTAAACTCTCCTAAGAGGAGTAGGTGAGGACGTGTTCCCCGAAGAGGGAACAGTAGGTGTCGGTTCGATCTAGAATTTCAGCAAAACTCAAAGTCAGAATCGGACAGTTTGTCAAATTTATATTTTGTATATTATTTATTGCCTGGACTAACTTTGTTTTGCAGGATCTGGGTCCAGGCGCCCGGACCGCAAAAGTCATCCATAAGCTGATGTGGAGCATGTCAATTGGCCGGGACACGTGGTCCAGCGCTCGGAGGGGTCAGGTGCTTGGAACAGCTTATATAAGCAGCATTTGACTAGGGACTAAAACAACAACATTAAGAACGACTTCTGCTTTTGCACGCTGCTCAGAAAACACTTTCTCGACGCTCAACTTCTGCTTTTGACCTGGGGCTTAATTCTTTAGATCTGTAGTTGTCGGTATTCTTTATTTTAGAAGTTGTTTTAATATTGTAATTCCATACTTGTACTTATTCGGAATTGATAGTGGATTGCCCATTGAAAGCACTCTCACGTGCGAGCCTTGGAGTAGATGTCGCCACAGGCTCCGAACCAAGTAACTCTTGGTGTTCGCGATTGCTTTCTTTCTGTCTTTTCTTTCTTATTTCGCTGCGTTTTACTCGAATATTTCTAAACGAACGTGAAAGCCATGAATGCTATTCACCCCTCCTCTAGCGCATCGATCCTACACTAACATCCAAAATACCAGTTGTCCTCTTTGAAGAGTTTATGCTGTCATTTTTCTTTGAATTATCTAGGATTTTTAGTTAGTATTACACTTTCTGGGTTTTGGACAAGTATCTTACCGTGCCAATTCCCTCTGCTAGATAGGTACACATGGTGACTTGTAATTCAGAGTCTTGCTTTCATGTAAATTGCATCAAACCATGGAAGCTTCACCACTTGTCAAGGAAAAGACATTGGATGATCATTTTTATAGTGCTCAATGATTTCTGCATATAGTTACTATATATGTTTTCTCAATTCAAATTTGAACATTATTTTACAATCTATTTTATTTCAATTTTCCAACTTTTCAATCACATTTATCATGAACCCAACAACTATTGCCACAACATGCAATAAAAGGCGTCTATCTCTACTCTCTGAATTGGATTTGGTAGATATCTTATGAAGCATGTCTGTAATGCATAAGGCGATCCCTTTGCATTTAGGTCATTGTGGGGTAGAGAATGTTGGAGCCTTGATTTGTTATGAGTTTGTTCATCTTTGGGTGCAACAATGAACATGGAAGCTCTATGATTGCTATAAAGATGTGGATATTTTTGCTGCACAATAAGCTAATAAACTAAAGTGCTTTCTAATTTATTGAAAGCAACAACTTAAAAGGAAGAACCTAAAGTGAAAACTCATAAGAATAAAGTGAATTTCTTAGTGGAAGGGGGAACTAGAGGAGAAACATATTGAAGAAACCTATTATTGAGTAGAGCTGACAAAATTATTCCTTATTCTTTGAAACAATGACCTCAAGAAGAGATGCTAACATCTCTCCTATACTATAGTTTTTCAACAGTTAAGGAGAATGATACAAACTAGAAATTAGCACAAATTTTGAATTTCAAATTATAATGCAAATTAGTAATATAACAACGACAACTAAGCCTTATCCCACTATATGAGGTCGGTTATATGAATCCTTCTGTGCTATTTGACTTTATCCCCTACTATATCATTATTTATAAAAGACAGCTTGGTGCAGAAACTCCCGCCAATACGAGATCCCGAGGAAAGGTCTATTGTACGAAACCTTTTCCTGCTTTTGTAAGAGACTATTTTCGAGACTCAAATCCATGACCTTTAGGTCACACGACAACAACTTTACCATTGCACATCATCTATATTTAAATAAATTTTATCTTAATTTATCGTTGCTAACCAAGTCTTCTTTGGCCTTTTAACTGAAAGATTTATTGGTCGTCTAAGTATATGTTCGTACTATTTTAAATGTGTCTTTCGGAGTTTTTCTCAATAAGTACAATCTCGACTTTTTCTTTAATATTCTCATTTTTTATTTGTCTATAGTATGCCCGTACATCTACCTTAGTATCCTTATATCTGTGACTCTCAACTTCTACTTGTGTGCTTGAAATTTAATCCAATATTATGCTCCATATAACATAGTAGGTCTAATTGCTGTTTTGTAGAATTTCCTTTAAGATTTAGAGTTACTTTATAATCACAAAGAACACTTATCGCTCTCCTTCATTTTAACCATCCCGCTTATATTTTTTGTAATATCTTTCTCAACCTCTCCATCCTTTTACAAACACGATCCTAAATTCTTAAAGTTGTTAGAAATAACTCGTAATCTCCTATCTTAATAATTGTCTTATTACTTTTAATATTGCTAAACTTAAATTTTATATATTATCTTTATTCTACTAAGTCTATAAACTTCCACTTCTAGTGTTCCTTACCAGGATTAGAGCTTAACATTCATTCCTTTACGTGTCTTATCTACTAAAGTAATATCATTTGCAAACAACATATACTATCGTAATGTGTCTTCGATGTGTTAGGTGAGTTCATCCATGATTAGTGTAAAATGATAGAGATTTAGAATTGATCCTTGATATAACCCTATTTTTATAGAAGATACATTGGTTAATCCGTCTAAAGTCTCTACTCTTGTTATTATATCCTTAATTATTTCAATAAATGCTAACACATTTTTTTTCTATAATTCTTTGCATAATTTTCCTCGGAACTCTATCATAAGCTTTTCCTAGGTCAATGAATACAATGTGTAAGTCTTGTTTTTTTTCCAATGCTTTTCAATTAGTTGTTCGAGAAGATGTATAACTTCTATTGTTGACCTTCCAAGCATGATCCAAATTGATTCTTGATCATCGTGACCTCCTTTTTTAGTCTTTATTCTATCACTCATGCCTAAAGTTTCATGGTATGACTCATAATTAGCAATATTTTGTACCTTTTCTTTCTTTTATACAGGAGGACTATAGTACTTACCTTCCACTAAAGAAATACTTTTTGTCATTTTCAATATCAGGTTGAATAATTTTGTAAGTCAATCAATACCCCGCTTTGCTAGGCACTTTCATACCTATATTGGAATATCATTTGATTTAACCACTTTTTTATTTTGCATTCTATTTAAAGCTAATTCTACTTCTGAAGTTTGAATTTTACATTACAAATTTAAATTACTCATCTAACCTACTTAAATCACTTAAGTTAACTTGACCACCTAAATTTTCATTAAAAAGTTGATGAAAATACTTCTTCCATTGCTTTTTTATTTTCTCATTATTCACACCCTTTTATATTTTATTTGGGTAAGATCTTTTGTTTTCCTTTTTCTTGCTTTAGCTATTATATAGATATTCTTTTCTCCTTCTTTTGTATCTAGCTGTTGATATAAGTATTTGAAAGTTTTGTTTTTGGCTTTACTTATAGTTTCTTGGCTACTAGTACACTCTTGACCACTGTTTTCAAATTTAATGTCATCTTATCCATGTCATATTCAAGTCACTATATATTTCTCCTAATACTTGTGCTCCTACCCTCTTTGTAAATATACTTTGTTTCCTTTCCTATAATTTCCACTACTTGATTTTAGGATCCGTGCATGTTTTTCTTCAATTGATATTATGCTTAAGGTGCATATCTAACGCTACTAACCTATGATAGGCTGTTAAGTTTTGATCCAGGATGAACTTGCAATTTTTATAAATTTTTCTATGTTTTTTTCTTACCATAAGAAAGCCAATTTGTGACTTATTGTTCTCACTTTTGAATGTAACCAAGTGTTTTTCTCTTTTCTTGAAAAACATATCAGCTATTATAAGTAATATCCTATCACAAAATCCAATATAGTTTTTCCTTTATTTCTTATTCCAAAATCGTAACCTCATGCATCCTATTATATTCTTTATTTTTTACTCTTATATGCCCATTTGCATCTCCTTCTATTAAAATCATCTCGTTTGGCAGAATTTTTTGTACTACCTCATTTAGGTCTTCCCAAAACCTATATTTGGTGTTCATCTAATCCTACTTGAGGTGTATATATGTAAATTACAATAATAATTTCTTTCGCTACCACTATTTTAAGAGTATAATCCTATCTCTTTCCTAACTACTACTACTTCATCCTTTAATGAACTATCTATAACAATATCTATTTTATTTCTTGTTTTACTCCTTGTAACCATAATTTAAAACATGAGTGATTTATCCTCTTTGCCTTCTATCCTACCTATTTTTTCTCTTGTAAATATTAAATATTAATTTTCTCCTAATTATCGTATCTACTGTCTCCGTTGTTATACCAGTGAGCATTTTTATATTCCATGTTCCAAATGCAAGACAATCAACATTTCTATAACGTTTGTTCTTATCCACAATACTTGCATATTTAACACTACACCTAAGTTCTCATGGAGATGTATCGGTCACTTTGTAGTCATATCTTACAACACGTTCCTTCTGGAAAACAACCTAGCATTAGTAAATAGTTTAATGGCTTTGCTAGTGTTTGACATTCACTGACATCCTAACGCAACCTCAATTTTTTTCATTAGATCTTAAGACCAACATTGGTGGTTTTGATGCAAATTAGTAATAAGTTTTAAATGTTGAGCTTTAAATTTTGGTTTTGAGCTTTTGGTAATTTTTTCATTTTGGTATATTATCTTTTAATTCAGCAGTCAATGAATTGGATTATTGTGTTTCTCTATTTACTTACTTCATTTGGGGCAAACAATTAATTTGGATTATTGTGTTTCTTGATTTGTTTATTTTCTAGTTTTGCAAAGTCCAATTTATAAAAGTAGTGTTATGTCAATATAATAATCATCTTGCAATTAATAAGAATCTTTTCTATGTGAGGCTTTTCGTCTCTTTGTGAGGTTGTTTGTCTTGTTTGTTCGTTGCTACCTGATTAATGCTCTAATTATTAATATGAATCATTTTGTTTTCTTATCCTATCTCATAATCAACTGAATTGCTTTTCACCTGTGACTTAATTGATGTAATTGTACACTAGTTATCATTAAGTCATCCAGTTTCATTGGGTTTTAGTTGTTTTCTTTCATTCTTTTATGTCTGGGAATTTTTAATTGTAGGCATGTGGTCGGAGTTCTAGTTGCAGTCTTCTTATTCGAACAACTGATTGGTACAAACACACTCGTGGAGCCTCTATGGGCCATAGTGTTCTCTGTTCAGCTTCAAAAAAACGTGGTTTTGGGCAGTATGTTACGAAGAAAGAAAAGGTAAAAATGTTTCTTAAACTTGAAAACTATTAGTTATGTGTTTCACTGCATTCTGTGTTTAATACTGTTACTAATTAGACGTATACTTTTATGTTCATGAATTTTATCTTACTCTAATCTTGGTGTTCAAGTCGTGATGCAACAGTTACAACCCAAGGTCATAAGTCCCAACAACTTAGGTTTGCTTGATTGAGAGTAACTTGAGTTTTGAAACTCCATTTGATCTAAGTACATTGAAAAGTGCTTGATACTTGCAGACTTCGATCATTATCCACTTGACTAAATATATACATTTATGTAAATTGAAATTTGCAAGGACATTCTTAAGTAGCATTTTTAACATATAATTCTACAATATATTCATCTTCAATAACCAAAGACACTGTTGGTTCAAAATGTGGCTGCAATCTGGGATTCAAAATGTGCACTCAATCTTCTATTATCCATCCATATGCTTGGTGTATCTGAACTGAATCAATCATGAAACAATTATGATGTGATTTTCATCCATGTTTGGTTCAAGTCATATCTGCTCATTTCAGTTTGTAGGTTTGCTTCAATAACGCAGATTTTGGTCAATTGTCTACTGTCTCAATAACTTATACATAGTGACCACTACCATTGAAGCTAAGATTGTTTTAGCTCAATGTATTAAAAGTGGACTACTATGCACCACTGCTATACATAACATTCCAACTCCTAATCAAAGTTGCAGCTCAATGTTTGTAAAGTGGACAACTATGCGACCATGGCTATACTTTACTTTTCTGCTCTTAATCAAATTGCAGTTGTATAGTACCCCTATGCTATTGCAATTCAATAAATGACTAAAGATCTATTAATACAATTTAAAGAGCCTTGAGTGAATCATCCTGTAATATCTCAAATGGTGACTTCAGCTCAAATAGCTAAAAACAAATGGGGAAAGGCCATTACACTTTTATATATATTGCCTGACCCCCTCTTGGAGTCTCACAAAAAGATCAGAGAGAAAACAAGATTGTGTAAGTATATAGAAAAATAGGTACAACATTTGCAATCTAAAGTGTGGCTTTACCTTTATATGAGCTACTAGTTGGGTGATAATTATTAACCTGTGCTATTCAAATAGTTCCTCCTGCAGTTGTGAATATAGTTTTTCTGAGCTAGTAGACGTGTGATAATGTTTACTGGTGATATTCAAATAGTTCCTCCCTTTGTGAATGAAGCTGCTGTCTTTAGGTCTCTAACCATGCATGTGCTTTTTCATTTGTGTTGTCTTGCCTTCTGCTGCTACTATATTTTCTTCTCTTTTCTCTATTTTGTTTTGCTTTATACTTTGATTTTGCGCAAGGCAAGGAGAAGTTCCTAATATTAATACAACAACAACCAAACCTTATCCCATTAGGTATTCCCAATATTAATCAAATTCTTTTTATTTTTGGATTTGATTTAGCATAATAGTTCTTTGAACAATCCTTCTATTTTATTGTAGCAATTTGGTCATGTTCATATAAAGGGACAAATTATCCTCTCTAAACATGCAAATCCTGACATGGAACAACAACCACAAAACTTATACTAAATTCTGAAAAGACGTGTGTGATAGAGGAAACTAGTAGAAAGAAACAAAACTGTACTTAGCATGTACTTGCCAGAATGATCCAAAGGGAGCATTGTTAGAAAAGCATAGTCTGGTTACCACAGTGTAGTGTCATGTTCTTCACAACAAAATGATCCTTTATCTGCCACACAAATCTACATAATGCATGTTTTTTCTTGTTTGTATTTAAGTATACCCTTCTTAAAGGTGAACTCTTTCATGTTGTCTTCATATCTTGGCTTCTCTAAGAATAAGTCCTAATCATGGAATGATAGCTACACTTCACTTCCATGATTCTGTGCTCAAGCCCGAGCAACATAATCAAATCTAACTGACAAATTTTAAAGTTGTAAAGATTTGTCTTCCTTGTACTTACAGGTAAATGATAGTATAAAAGTTAGATTTGAATTTATTAGCTAACTATTTACATTTCTGTTTTCTTTTATGCATTGAACAATCATGTGAAGAATTCCAAGGAAAGCAATCAATCTACATCTGAGGCAAGGTGTGTATAACTTTCATTTATCCGTTTTTTTTTTTCTGTAAAAGTATTGACTTTCTTTTTAATTTATTATCTAATCTACTGTTATATTTCTGATGCCATCATTTGACACCATGTCTGTCTTTGTTACCCTTAAAGTTCATCGGATTTTAATATTGAGTCTTATGACCAATTTAAGTACTTGGAAAAATTTCAGGGGGCGTTTGGTTCTTTCCAAGGAATAGGAATCGGAATGAGAATCATAGTATTGTGAAATGAGAATGAGTATGAGCATGGATATCACTCTTAAAAGCAATGTTTGGATAGTTGAATATTTTCTATTAGAATAAATCAAAATTTCCTTTTTTACCCTTAAAGCAAAATAAGAGAAAAAATTAGATGTGAGAGAAAGTTGAATGTG
>JBBMJZ010000096.1:4337147-4349988 GCA_037833815.1 Zingiber zerumbet | reverse complement strand
GAATGATCATTAAGGCTCATTAATGGAATTAATGATCATTAAGTGTTTTCATTGGATGAAAATACTTAAGCCATTTTTATTCTCATTTTTTGTAACTTCTTCATTGTCTCCTTCCTCTCCTCTCCTCTTGGCCGAAACCTCTCTAGGTTGCTAGCACAACCTTAGGTGATTTCATCTCCATTTTGTGAGAACACTTGTTCGTGTGGATACTGAAAGAGGGATGGACGCTTGATCGTGCTGAGATCTGAGCTGTCGGGAGATCGTATGCACGCTGCAAAGGTATACTATCATGTTAGAAAACTTAGTATATGTAGTAATTTCTCTTTCCCTTCGCATGGATCTTCTAGAGGAACTAGTGTTTTCCACTGCGCGTTTATGTGTTTAGCGCATCTAGTTCCTTACAATAGGGAGCACCATAATCGAACCTATGGTTTGATGTTGTCAAAGGCTCAAGTTAAGTGTTATTATTATTTGATGAGTTGATCAAGTATGCAAGAAACTCAACTTGGAAAGTCCTAGTAGGTCAACTAGACTTGATACTAGGCAAGGGAAGTCTCAGCAGATCATGGAACTAGGCAGAAAGTCCAAATGGGTTAAGTAGATATGACATTTGGCAGGTGGACTAGACAGGTCAACTTGGAGACCCGATATTAAATCAAGTGGAAGCCCTAGAAGTTAATTCGATGTTGATTAGTTAAGTCCAAACAAGTCTGGAGGACCCGATGTTTTGCAGGTAAGTTAAGGAAGGCTATTGGAGAGAGTGCAGTGAGGTTGTGTCCTGGCAAGGGACAACAAACCTTAAGTGTTGATCCGACAAAAGAAACCAATGGAAGTTTCTAAGTTGAGATTAGGATAGTTAGTGTTGTCTTATTCATGTATATATATCTCTCTATCTAACTTTGTTTTGCAGGGTCACTATTATTATTACTGTGCTAACTCTATTTTGTAGATAAATTAAAATTATGAATTAACAAATAATTCAGTTGACTGAACTAGAGGATCAGTTGACTTATCAGGGCAGAATAAGATGATCAGAACAAAGATTAGAGATTTGGTATTACAGAGGGATTAGTCAACTAATAAAGTCTATTAGTTGACCAAACCATAAAAGGAAATAATAGAAAATCAGATTGAATCATCACGTGAATGGCAACTCAGTGGTTCGGTCAATGGATAAGCATGATCAGTTGACCGAACACCGAAAATCATGGGATCAGATGGATCAGATCGTGACAAAGGAAGGGTACCGAGTTCAGTCGATAAATAGGAGGTTTAGTCAACCAATAGGAGGTTCAGTCGACAAATAGGTTTAGTCGATCGAATGATTTTCAGTTGACCGAACGATGTTTATAAAAGAAGGCCTTGAGGTCGAGTCATGCACAACTTTTATCTTCGATCTATTTTGGTCATACAAGCTTCGACAATTCTGCTCTAAGAAGATCTCCAACAACTGCACTACATGTATTATTTAATTATTGTTGATAACTTTATTTTTGTCTTGTACTTATTCTTTGAAGATAGTAGTATTGTTACTATCATCATTTCATACTTGTACAATCTTGCTTCTTTTGAAGAACTATATTAGAATTGCCCAACGAAAGCGATCATGGATCGCGGGCCTTGGAGTAGGAGTCGGCTGGGCTCCGAACCTAGTAAAAAATTACCGTGTCTTTAAGTTTTGTTCTCTTTTTATTTCTGCTACGAACTTAACTCTAATTTAGTTTTACTAATAATGAAAAAGAAAAGATTTTTATTGAACGAGACTCACCCCCTCCTCCCTCATCTTTCACAATCCATCAATTTCATTATTATGTCTTGATTTTACTTCTTTTGGTTTAAAGATATGCTTGTTTCATACTCTCATTGACATGGCATACTTAGGAATGAAAACATAGTTTATATGGACATTGGAGCAAGTTTGGAGCAAAAGGAGCAGAGTGTGGTCGTGCCTTCATCAGCCAAGACAAGGTCGTAACCCAAAGGCACAATCGTGTCTCCCAAGGGCCAAACAACTTGTTCCACAGTTTTGATTGTGCCTCTGGGAACCACCGTACCCAACTCTAGTGCTATTCATACTCCAGCCATGCCTTTCAGGCATGGTTGTGCCTCATCAACAGAAGGTTCCATCTTGGTCATGCCCACAAGCACGGTCGTGCTTCCCTACTACAGCATTCCACGGGCAGGTCAAGCCCAAAAGGCACGACCATGCTTTCTCAGCTCCAAGATCCCATGGGCAGGTCGTGCCCAAAAGGCATGTTTGTGCCTTGGCTATAGTGACTTTCACACCACAACCGTGCCTCCCAGGCACAACAATATTGTATGAAAGTAGGACCATGTGACCCCCCCCCTATAAAGGGGGAGTAAGATTCCCTTTTAACGGGGGAGAGGGTTTTCCTTTTAGGAGACCCTCAAGGTTCATTTCAAATGATTTATCGAGGCTGATTTCATCATTCTGTCCACTATCCAAGCAAGGATTTCATCCCAATGCCAAATGACATCTCGCTAAGCATTTCTTTCTCTCTACTCTTCATTTGAATTGTAAGAATGCTTGTTTCTTTGTCTTTACGTTGAAATTTCAATACTATGGAGTGGATCTCCAGATTCTATGATATAGGGGGTAATTGTGATGTGATATTGATGTATTAACTATGGATTTTTCCATTTCCTTGTTTAATGATATGTTTATGTCTTGTTCTTATTTGATTAAATGTGTGTGTGATAATTGTATGCATGTATGTCATGTTTGATTGAATGGATATAAAGGATTGGATGCTTTGTAGAGGAGAAACTCTAAATTGTATGGCCATGGGCTCTTAGTGACAAAGAGCATCTCTCTAAGAGGACTTTCTAGCACGATCCTGTTGAAAGGAGGTCAATTCTCTATGAGGGATTAACTAATTAGAGTTTAATAGATTTTTTCTAATTTAATATTAGGAAATGACTTATGTAATCTAGACTGTATGACTGGGAGGCCCTTAGTGACAGAAGGGTATTCCTCTCAACTAGATTTTTTATGTTACCTTTTCATTTAATAGCATTAAAATCTAATGGGGTAAACACTCTGGTACGAACTTTGCGGGTTCACACAAATATTTGGTTAGAATCCCTATAAGTGCATAGACATAGAAGCATGGAGATGAACAACTCATAGAACATCAACTACTATCATGATGAAACCAATATCCTAGAATCGTTTCCCCCAAACCAACTCTTCCCTCGTCGATTACTAGATTTCCTTGGATCTCTCTCTCTCTCTCTCTCTTCCTTGTTCTCAAGCTTTCACACAATTTTTTATCATCTAGATAACTTACTTTGTAAAATCAATTAGTGCTTAACCAATAGTCCTTGTGGATCGATATTTTATTACTTAACGACTTAGCCATGTACTTACGATTTTGACAACAATTGATGAACTAGATATCTAGAAGAAAAAGTTTAAATGGGTTAACGGATCAAGAATTTGAAAGAGGAATTCTAGATGGGTCTACGGAATATGCATCTAGTAAAGGAAGTCCCAGAAGGACTAGACACTAGGCAAGGTCAAAAGTCCTTGGTAATCAGGCAAAGGTGAGTCTAGGAGAGGACCTTTTGATAAAGAACACTATGAGGAAGCATCTTATCTCTAGGACATGGGACTTACAACTAGGTGTTTATCTAACCAAGCAACCAATAGGAGTCTCAAAGTTAAGGTCAATAGATAATTTTGAGTGTCTTAATATGGATTTGATATTATCTATTCTTGTTGGACTAACCTTTTGTTGTAAGAAAGTTTAGGCTCCCGACAATCAAAAGTAAATCCAAGCAACTAGATGTCCGAGCGGCCATAAGCAAGTCTAAGCTTTCAGACATTTTGATAAACATTTGATAATGTTAAGTGTTGATGTGGCATGAATAGAGTTTGGCTTTGGATACTCAGAAGTGATCTAGGCGACCATAGGATACACTTAGCAGATAAAACAAAGCTTATACAAATGAAGGAGTTACACCTAGGCCTCCGAACAACCAAAAGTAGATCAAGTTGACCAGACTATGTATAATCAATTGATGCTGAGCTTTGGATAATCGTCGAGCTGCAAGTGACCGAAATACCTATATAAATATGGATTGACAATGATCTCTCAATTCACTCATCTAACTAAAAAAACTCAAGATATTGTTTACAAGTTCTCAAAAGCTCTCTATGCGTCCAAAAGCTCTCTATAAGCAATGTTACAATTCTTTGCTATATTTATTTTTGCTTGTGTACTTGTTATTGTATTCGATCACCTATGCTCTATTCATTTATAATTTATTGTATCAAATAAATTATTGTAATAAGGTTTCTCCACCTTTGAAATTTACTTAAGAAATGCGAAAAATAGTGGTGATTTCGAAGGTGATCCACCTAACAAATTGAAATGACCAGAGTAGGAACTTAAGAGTTCAAAACCACGTTAAATAATTGTCACCTAGTTTTTATTTTTGTTTAGTTTATTTATGCTGCACATTAACTCTAATTTAATTAACTATTTATGAAAAATGTTATTCACCCCCTCCCTACAACGTGGCAATCAACTCTCGAGTCAACTATCATGCATAATTTGGTAGAAATCAAATTTTGAAACCTCAACAATAATTTTGGTGTATTCTAGTTGATTGCTTGGAGTCAACTAGTTCATGGGTCTATATACTATAAAACTTTGACAAACATGGGGGTTTAATTAATCTGCTTGGTAATCATCAATTGATTAGTTCAAATCACAAATCTAGACTAACTACTACCAATTAATAGAGTAAGTACATCAATCGACTATGTCCCAATACTTATTGATTCTAATAATTTTCACCTATCTTTGAGTTCTACCCATGTCTAAAGTGTAGAACTCATTAGAGCTAATTTTCACCTATCTTTGAGTTCACTCGAAGATTCTCACAAGTCATTAGAGCTTAGCATCATCTATGTCTTTGGGATTCTCATTTTCAAGTCTTTGTTGTCTAGTATCTAGTCTCCATTATCTACTCCATCATTGTCAAGAATTTGATCCTGATCTTTCCAAATTTCATTGTATTTGCTAGGATTGCATTTAACCATGAATATGGTCCATGACTGTTTTAGACATTCTTAGCACTTCTGACTTGCTAGGACTGCATTCAATCAAGAATACAATCCACGACTTTCTTAGACTTTCTTACTTAGCATTTGATCTCCTAACTTAGAAGGACGTTGCCTTATCAAATTTTGGTCCTCGTGAACTTATTTAGATTTTCATGATTACACCTATAATAGTTGTTAAGCTTTCTACACTTAAATACTTGATACACATGAGACTACATGCATTGCCTAATTTAAACTCAACGTAACCTAACATCAAAAATATTTATTATCAAATGATTGAGAGTGTTAATTGAAGATATCATTTTAATCCAATAAGGTGAATGTTCTGAGCACCAAGAAATCATGAAAAAAAAATCTCTAAAACCCTATGCGCTCAATAAAATTAAGTGTCTAAAGGATTCCAAAGAGTTCATATAACAAGGGACGGTAATCTTTTAATGATAAACAGATTGTGTTTGGTTTCCTTCTGCCATCAGATGCGCCCGACTGCATGCACCCTATCACACGAGTCGTAATCTGTTCCCTCTTTTTTCCTTTTTATTTTATTTTAAAGCTTGTGAAGTCGAGAGAACTCATGTTTTCTAATAACATTTGAGAAACGGTGTAGTGCTGTTGATGGCATTTCCTCATGTTTAACTTATAAGCTGTTCTGCGTCAACTAATCTATTATTTTGGTTGAATAATTCTGTTCTAGATGCAAATTCACTGGTACATTCTTCAGCTTAAAGGAGTCTAATTTATTAATGATTTTGCCAATTTAAACGCCATTAAAAAATGACTATAAGCTGACGATGATGAGACTTGCAATTTGCCTTGGGAGAGTGCTCGTTTTACCAAATGCTCGTGAATTTTGCAATCAACATTCATTTGTATTATCTAGAAAACTCAAGAACATAAATCTAGCATATAATATGAGCTACCAATTGATGAAGCGTTTTGATCATGGGCATTCACTTGCACTCTCAATGTATATATAAGCTTCTTTCATCATAAAATAAAATTAAAAAAAAGAGTATATATAAGCCTCATTTAACCTTTGTTGAGGTTAAGTTCTCACAGGATACCTAGTTGATTAGATGATAAATTTTCTATAGTAAAACAGAGATTAATTTCCAACGAATACATACTTAAAAAAAAAAAAAAACTTTGCCTACCTTTAACCACTTAACGGTCAGCCATAAACCTACCCTATAATTTATCTCCTTTCATATAAGAGAAGTTGTAAGGGACACCTAAATGAGCATAATTATCTTTTACTACAATTTAATTTTTGATCAGATTGGCCGACTTGATGTTGTACTGAAATTTACATGAAGCTTAATACTCTAATCAAATATTAACATGATTTTAAGACGAAAACACCAAAATGGACTAATGTATCAAAGCCATGAAGCCATAGACCAAAAGTCAGTCAATTTTTATGTCGAGTTATCATTGCAAAAGTTACCTGTAACTTACATACGGTCGAGCGAAATATAAATTGGCTGGTCTAGCCTTGACTTTTGCAAAACAGACTGGCTTTTGCGTGATCCATAAATACAATGCTTATCAGACCGAGGATAAATTAGGCCAATTCCAAAATAGACCCTCACTATCATGTATAGCAGATTGTTGGATCTGTCAAAAAGTGATGGAAGACAATCAATCTGCAACTTTGTTAAACGCCCAGGAAAAGCTATCTTGCGATCCAAATTCCTATAAACGATATAAGGTAGAAGTCAGAACAAAAACCATAGAAAATACATGAACATTAGTGGTAGCACACTTAATGGAAATATTTATTCAACTACTTATAAAATGTAGTGCTTACAAGTTGGCTCAGCCGAAGATCTGGAGGTGTATCATGTTCAATGTTAGGATGCCCTGCAGCTTGTAGAGTTTGGCATTCTTCCAAATCCTTTTTCAAAGCTTCAGCGCCAATGTGCGCGTAATCAGATAGGCAATGTGTGCTTTTTTTGGTTGTTTCATCAGCACAAGAAGATTGGCTTTGGAGGAACTCCTCACAAATAGCAATATTCTCTGCCAACTGCTGCGAATTCAACAGGTACTGTGATTCACTTTCCCACCATTTTGTAGCTCCTGTAGAATGGTCAACTTGTTCAAATTTATTGTCCTCAAGAAGCACCTGATGTTCTTCATCACCAGAGTTAACACTCAACTGTAATACAGAATATATTTTAAAACCAGGTGGATAACATCAAAGAAAATATAATATTTTCCATTAAGACATTCTGTCTGAAATTTATATATCCTCATTTTAGGTAAACTATATGTACATCTATTGAAAGCCTACTGCATTCCATACTTCCTACTGCTACCAAAATCTCCACTTCAGTATATGACATGACTCATTTAATCTAAACTAATATGTGTTAATATACAGTTATGCCACAAGTGATTTTTTTGACTCGATATGCATGCTAAGGACAAAATAAAATGATGATTTTGGTGGCATAATATTTGTATTAACTTGATTAAATATATCATGCCATGAAGTGAAGATTTAGGAAAAATGTGGTGGACATGCTAAGTTGTTAGCTTGTATAAATAATTTTGGTACAGAACAAATATGATCACCTGATGAGCAAGTGACAGTTCAGGTTCAAGCATGTCAAAATTCTCTTGCTTATCAGCATTCTGTGGAGATGATACTGATTGTATGACAGGAGAATGGTCTGACTCAGCATCAACAAAGTCTGGCCCTTTTCGATCGCCTGCCTTGGTCTGCTCCTGTTGCTGCTGATAGAATATTTTGGACACAACATATTCACCATCCTTCTCATCCTCCCCTGTGCCTAGGTGGTATTGGTGCATTACCCAATTTGTTTTCTCAGGTTTCTCCCCCTTCATTGTGCTCATATACAAGACCATTATTTTTTTACACCCAAGATGTCTCCCATCAACAATTACAGGTTTGGTCTTCCCAGTTTTGTGCCAGCGCACATCTCCATGGCCATAAGTGCTTATCTTTCGTCTCTTTCTAGTGCCAGTATTATATGCTTTGAAAGTCCTATGGAAAAAGTGAGATGCACTCCCATCTTTTTTGACACCTGGTACATGATCATATGTGCCAATAAACAAGAAGCGAAAATTGTCTGCTATTAAGTGCAAAATAGTCTGGACAATAGTTACATAAATAAATAAATGGAATAGTGCATTATTTTGTCAAATCATTGTATGAACGAGAAATTCTAAAATATTCGCATTTTCTCTCTTTGACATTGCTTCCATCACAATAACCTCCATAACCATCTAAACACCCTTCACCATAGGAGTCAAACACTAAACATGAAGAATAAAAGGAAAAGGTGGATGAATAAGTGGGCAGGATGGTACGGATAGAGGAGTTTTTTGCAAGTGAAATAATAATAATAATGAAGATGTGACTAGTGCATAATGCAAGATTTGCAAATTTAAAAAAGAAGATGGACATAAACAGCCAAAACAAGAGAAATAGATATCAAATGTTACCTGGTAATTTCTGTGGGTGAGCGTAACAAATTCCTTCTTCCTCTTCAACAGTTGGAATGAATTCATTAATAAAAGGATGAGGTATTGCATCACCTGTCTTAACTTTTGCTAACAAATGTGATATCAACTCTTGATCAGATGGATCAAACTTCACACCTTTAGGCAATCCTGGCCACTCCTGGACAACCTGGACATTGAATGAACTTAAAGTACATTCTTCGAAAAAATGTCAGAGGTAAGGAATTTGGTTTACAAGGAGTATAGATGCTGTGAACCTCAAGGGAAGAACTGTATATCATGTTTAATTAAAATGGTTTGCAGGATGTGCTCTATAAAAATATAATAATTGCAATTGCAACTATCAACTATCAACTATGATACAACCTCTGAAGCAAATTTCTTCATAGGCATAATATTATAGAGTTTATTGAAAAAGTATATACGGAGAGAACCCACAGATGAGAAAATGTATGAAAGTTAAAACAGAATATATTTCTGCACATATAAACCATTTTCTTCTTTACATAGTCTACACAATTTTCACAGGTCACAAAATAGGAAGTGGTAACAACACAATTTCTACCTATTGTTGCTTCGAAATAATCATATATCTCAAACTAATCAAGGTGCTTTTGATCTATTTCATTGATGATATTGTTGTTATAAATTTCAATGACAAGTAGACCGATATGAGAAGATAAAACAAAAGTATCACCATGCTGGCCATGGTCTTCCTATTCAAGTGGCAAATGCTTATGCATTAAATTATCAAGCAACCTAGCAACCAAAGGCACTTAAATATACACAAAAAACC
The DNA here is from genome assembly GCA_037833815.1 of Zingiber zerumbet. Lineage (NCBI taxonomy): Eukaryota > Viridiplantae > Streptophyta > Magnoliopsida > Zingiberales > Zingiberaceae > Zingiber > Zingiber zerumbet. The sequence goes on along the minus strand of JBBMJZ010000096.1, from coordinate 4,340,608 downwards.
AATGTCCCAGTAATGTGTATATTTTTTATTCTTATGCAGCAGCACAAATTGTGAGCTAAACTGCCATAAACAAGTTATATAAGATCAAACATCCTTTCAGCCATGCTCATCATCATCATAAAATCAATCCATATTATTATCTATTAGTTGGGCCAACTACATGGATATTATTCCACCACAGAGCTATATGCAAAACTATACCACTAGCAATATGCAGAGTGGGTTTTACCGCAAATTCACAAGCTTGTAATATTTTCTTTTATCCTAAAGGACAATAATTACACAATATTTTAAAATCGTCTATTTTGTTCAACTGTCTATTGTTTATCCTATTAATCATATCTTCATCACTATCTTCTTGCTGAATAGTTTCGTTACACCACCACCAATTCTCTTTGTGTGCCACACCTACACCTTTAGACACTCCATTTTTTAGCCTTATTTTCCATTAAAGTCAATGTCACATTAATAATATCAAACTCTTCATTCCAAAATTCTTTCTTCAATCTATAGAAAGTCTTGCATTAGCATCCTACAAAGTTCATTGTTGCGTAAAATTCTAAAACTAGTTTCATCTTATAATTAGTAAAACCTATATCTAACACTATAATTAATGTTAATTAGTCAAATATTCTCTTGGTATTATATTACATTCTTTAAATAATTGGATCTTACTTCTTAGAAAGAAAAATTGACAATGATTATTATCACTCTTCAAAGTAATCACTCATCTTTATACTTATTTAATTGTTAACAGTCATAAGATCATTGTTAAGAGGGATATGATATTGTTTGTTATATAACTATTACATGGTGCGTACAATGGGGTGAGACTAAACTGTTAATATCTATTACTATTACATGATCTAACAAGTGATCATTTTGATGTTAGACTAGTGAGTTGACAGACAAGATGAGAGGAGACCTATTGGGGTAATCTCTCAAAAACTTCTCCTTGCAATGGTTGTGACAACATGCAACAGATGGATGAATGGTGAGAAAAAATGCACTCAACAAGGAACCTATCAGTAGTTGTGAGGATAAAGCAAAACCACAAGACACAATCTCTTAAGTGGGCTTCTCCTTGCAGCAGCATTTGCTACAAAGGAAAGCTAAATGAAAGAGAAGGAAAGCACTTGATGAGGATCCTTGGAGTGGATAGGAGGATTATGATTTGAAAGACACTAGCGCCAGAAGGAGAAGATAAGCATATTTGAAGGGAAATGGTGAAAAAAAGGAGCATTAAAGGACAAGAACTTCTTTAACTCAAATTGGAGGAGAGCATTAGGGAGGAGAAGGAAACAATACAATAGGCACTGCACTGAAAGAGTAGGACATTGTAGCTGCAGTAGAAGGAAAAGAACTTCTACTCATAGGTTTGGAGGGAAGGCAGCCTCAAGAAAATCTCGTGGATGATGCTGTTCTTCATACGGAGGTATCGCAAGGAGGATAATTTAGTAAGGTGGAACAGAATAGAGGTTGGCACAGCTTAATTGAGACAGTATATGGAATTTGAGATGGAGCTGGAGAAGGAGGCAGGGAGAAGAACCAGATAACGCTCCCACCATTTGAAGCAGCAATACACAAGAAGCCAGAGAAGATGCCTTGACATGGCACACGGTTGGACTTGAGAAACACAACACCAGAAGGTTGCTCTTGGATGTTGGTGTTTACACTCTCAATGAGAAGGTTGAGTAAGAGCTTGTGTCCCAACTAGCAGAAATAAGATATCACAAAATTGGTCAACAAGTCAAACTTAGTAAGCTTAACAGACGTAGTAGTCAGAGAGGGAATTGATGATAATACAATAGAATTCAAGGTGCAGCACTGGAAGATCAATGGCTGAGGTTCCATCATTTATGAAATTGGCAGCCTTCTCCTCACAAGATTGCTATAGAAAATCTAAGCTTAGGAAGTCTCTGATAATATTTGTAAGGATCTAGTACGCTAAACACGCGTTAGCGCAGCGAAAAATAACTAGATCCTTTATCCAGCAGATCCATGCGAAGGGAAAACAATCATATACTAAGTTTTACATGAGAAGTATACCTTTGTTGTGTGCTCTTCGCAATCACGACAACAACTTTTCTTTAGATGTAGATCTCAGCGCGATCAAGCATCCGCGCCTCTACGGAATCCACACGAACACATCCTTCATTCGTCACACGAACAAAGCCTTCGGAGAAGAACCACCTTCATGGTGCTAGCCACTCATGGAGATTCGGCCAAGAGCAAAATCGCCCAAAGGGGAAGAAGGAGGGAGAAGAGGGAAGATCAAGAGTCACCTTTTCATCTCTTTCTCATCTCATGAAAAATTCATTCCAAAAACCTATTTATATTCATCCAATGAATACCAAGGGTTTTTGTCTCTTTGTATTCCTCTTTAATGGGTTGGATTATTATATTGGATTAACCATTAATCCAATAACCCAATAAGTCTAACCTATTGAGTCTAATCCATTAATCCAATGTGTCTAATTTGGATTGGACTCAATCTAATGAGTGGGTTCATTTGAGTCTAACTCAATGAGTAACCCAAAAAGCCTAATCATCTCATAATTGGCTTTTAGGGCTGATTACTAACATATACCTACCTACGCTTGATAGATATCATATCTTAGTAGAGGGGTAGAGTATTCCACAAGGTCATTTTATTTGTATCGACATCCATGACTACTTGACTCTGAGGCTATTGGTTTACGATAATCATGATGATATCAGGGAGTTAGATGAGATATTATGTCTAGGTGAGTAGGATTCTCTTGATTGCGATTGTTTCTATTGTACTTACTGTTGTCGTACTTAGACACATGTTATTAGACTAGTTACTTATTACGTGACTATGCCTTTGGACTGCCCATTAGATCAGATAGTGATGTTGAGCTATCGCATGTAGACCATAACGGTTGTTTGGGATTATGACTATATGCTAGAGAGATCATACCATAGTGTAGCCAGCATAATGTACTCTTGAAGGGATTGTCACTAGCTACTTATCATTTTTAGTTTGTACACGTATACATCCTATTTACCCAAAGGGACCATCAGTTGTAGAGTGTTCTCCTATAGCCAGTGAATATCTGCATACCCTAACAACCCACTAGATAATTTGTGGTAGAGTATTCTCCCACAATCAGTGACAGAGGAGCTAGATAACTACCTCATCTTGTCCGCCCATGAACCCATTCATGGTAGAGTGTTCTCCCACAGATAGGGACTAGTTATATACCTTGTCCACCCATGGACCATTCGTGATAGAGCGTTCTCCCATGAACAGTAACTAGCTATATACCCTGACTACCTACAAGACTCATTCGTGATAGCATATTATCGTGCCTAGTCAGGACTTGTAATATACTTGTTATTGTAAGTATCCCGTGGTAGTTTTTGTTGGTTGCTACTCGGAAAGCCTAATGGTTCCACTGTACAAAAATTTTGTACGTGATCTGAACCTTTCCTAG
>JBBMJZ010000096.1:4317308-4327736 GCA_037833815.1 Zingiber zerumbet | reverse complement strand
TCTTGGAAGTTGATGATCTTAACAATACTCATAGAGGAATTGAGGGGTTTGGATCAACAAGCCAAAATTCTGTGGCTATTTCATCAACAAATAGGCAGGTACAAAACACTGATACACAAATTTTTGATATTCTAATCCCTAGAGAGCAGGAGAATTGGCCATTAACGCTGCATAAGGATAATCCAACAAATGAAATTTCTCAAACAAGGTATGAGTCATCTTTCAGAAAAATGATTAACGGAGAATGTTCTGTGCAAGAATATTATGATATGCAGCAGTATTACAAGACTCTTCCTGTGCGAGAACCAATTATTATTGAAGATGATGATGATGATGAAAATTTATATGTTATTCTGGATGATGAATGGACTAATCCATTTGCAGATAAGGAGGATTCAACTTCCACTCCTTCAACTCCTTATTATTCATTAACTGAGGAAGATTTGGAGGTAATGGCAGCAACATTTTGTGAAGATATTGAAACAGAATTTGATTATCCACTACAAAAGATAGCTGAAAGTTTATTGGCTTCAACATCTGCTGTTTCTGATTATCGTCCACCAGTAGATTCTGCTATGGGACCTCCACAATATGCTCCGGCTACCATAAAAATTGAGCCCCCGAATGTTTACAATGATCCAGATTATTATAAAACAAAATTTGGAAGGCCACGAAAATCACAAAATCAAGAAACATGGACACTACCATCTGCACAACAGCAAACAGGTGCGATGTTAGTTCTTCCTGATAATATTGGTTTATATCATGATGTTATTTCCAGATGGGAATCCATAACAACCAATGTGGTTGATTCAAAATTATGGTCGGACAATAGAACCAAGGTACAGTATATTGAAAATTTACTTGGAGAAGTGGAGAAAAAGACTTTTATCCAATGGCGTATGATGTTTCCTAATCAATATGATAAATTGATTGAGGCAGCAGATGAAACTCAGAATGTTCTAACTCAGATAAGAAGAATAATAACGCTTGAAGATCCGGCATCAGGTTCAACAGTTGAACCAAATCAAGCTTATTTGGACCTTGAAAGGTTAGTTTGTCATGATACTAAAAATTTAATTGCATACATGAATGAATACAAGACATTAGCAGCTAAAACTGGAAGAATGTTCATTAATGAGGAATTATCCAGTAAGTTTTACAGAAAGATGCCTTCATTAATTGGAGGATATCTTGAAAAGAAGTTTGCAGAGAAGCATCCTGGTAATACAATTAGTGTTTTACCACGAATTCATCATGCATATCAAGAACTTATGGAGATGTGCAAGCAAGCTTCATTACAAAGAAGTCTGAAGGACTTGCAGTTTTGTTCACAAATCCCTATTCCCTCATATTATCATCAACCTAATAAGAGGTATGGATTACGAAAAGCTAAAACTTATAGTGGGAAGCCTCATAAATCTCATGTCAGGGTTATCAAGAAGAAATACCAAAATGATAGATCAAAGGTGAGAAAGTGTAAATGCTTCATATGTGGTGAGGAAGGTCATTTTGCTAGGGATTGTAGAAACAGAACTGGTAATAAAGAAAGGGTAGCTTTACTTAATGAATTGGATTTACCTGCAGAATATGATGTTGTCTTTGTAGATCAAGAGGAAACTGATAGTGATGCCATATGCAGCATTTCAGAGGGAGAACAGAATACTGAGCAATATTGCAGTATGGTAACTAATTCTTTACCTGAAACATTACTGGTACTAATTGGTGAGTCAACAGGATGGCAGGTTTAAGTTGATATACCAGAAAATCAATCTAGCTGTAAACACGAATGGCAGCTGAATCAGGAGATTGGCCATGAATATATTAAATGTATATTCTGCAAGATTAATACCACACAAAGAGCAAGGGGTCATTGTTTCAATTGCAAATTGACCACTTGTACCTTATGCGCGGGATATTATTTGAAGACCTCAATAAAACCTCTACCACCGGCTGGGATTCAATATGATGATAGAGGTTTGATCCAAGAATTAATCAGCTATACCCAATACTTGCTTGCTGAAAATACAAGACTGCAGGAAGAATTAGCAAGGGTATACAAAAGAAATCAGAAACATGAGGAAGCATTATCCGAGGAACTTCTTGATGAATTGCAAGAATTATCATTAACAGATTTACAAAAGGGAAAGGAGCAATTATTATATTTGGAGGAACAAATTATTTCCAAAATTGCTGACAATGGGCAACCTTTTCAGAGAAATACTCTCAACAGATTATATAATATAAAGGTTGATTTTGAAATTCCTGGAGTTCCAATTTTTAGTGTTAATGCTATACTTGATACAGGAGCTACTTCTTGCTGCATTGATCTTCGGTCAATACCATATCAGGCTGTTGAAAGGAATTCTCACGTTATTATTATTAATGGGGTTAATTCTCAGCAGGAGGCAAGGATGAAGGTTAAACATGGGCAGATGAAGATTGGTGAAAATAAATTTCGAATTCCCTTTACATATGCTTTTAATATGACCCTTGGGAAGGGAATCCAAATGGTCATAGGATGTAATTTTATTCGCAGTATGCAAGGAGGAGTGAGAATTGAGGGTAATATAGTTACCTTTTATAAAAATTTGACCTCAATTACTGTGAACCAGGGTACATCTGGAGCTGCTATTGAAGAATTAAATTTAGAGGAAGAAGATTATATCAAGATTCAGGAGGCTATTTGCTTTGCTGGTAACATTTCAAATCAAAATATATTCTTGAAGCATGGTCCTTTATTTGCTAGATTAAAAGAACAGGGATATATTGGCGAAAATCCACTACAGCATTGGTCTAAGAATAGTTTATTATGCAAAATTGACATAATCAATCCAGATGTTACTATTCAGGACAAACCATTATCAGGTATTACTCCTGCATTACATAAAGCTTTTGGAAAACATGTTGAAGCTTTGTTACAGTTAAAAGTTATAAGACCAAGCAAGAGCCGTCACAGGACTATGGCCATGATAGTACAATCCGGGACTTCTATTAATCCTATAACTGGTGAAGAAACAAAAGGCAAAGAGCGTATGGTCTTCAACTACAAGACCTTAAATGATAATACATACAAAGACCAATATAGCTTGCCTGAGATAAATACCATATTAAAGAAGGTAGGCAATTCAAAAATTTATTCAAAATTTGATCTCGAATCTGGATTTCATCAGATTGCTATGGAACCTTCTTCAATTGAATAGACGGCATTTATTTGCCCTTCTGGATTATTTGAATGGCTGGTAATGCCATTTAGTTTGAAGAATGCACCAGCCATATTTCAGAGAAAAATGGATCAGTGTTTTAAAGGCACGGATGAATTTATTGCCCAGTTTTTTGATCATTGTTTCCCAGTTTATTCAATTTCTTCTCTTTCTAAGCTTTTAATTTCTCACAACGAATTTAGATGGCAGATGAAATTCTATTGTTGGTGTTGGAGACTGAGATGCAAAAGATAATCGATGAAAGGTTTTAAAAGCTGTTGAAGATTAGTGAACTTAATTAATTGAACAAAAAGGTATGTCGATTCAAAAGAGTGTATCACCTGCATTAAATGTAATATATGATAATAAAATGACAAAAATGTAGCTAATCAGCGTGTGTTATTTTATCTTAGCTTGTCTTTAATCAACCCACAATTATCAATTTTAATTATCACAATGTTGACTCGATTAACATTAACTAAATGATACTTTTCACCGAACCCTTTGACAGCACATCTTGACTAATCATCTTAGTAATACAATGATACACCCAATAAGTAATGGATTCAAAAATGAATACCCACGTCTGAATTACATCAAATATTTTGGAAGAGCAAATTTACTTGTTCCCATTAAATTTCATCAGCTCAAAAAATCATCCTCTAGCATTTCTATCAGCAAGGAATATTTAACCTGAAGAAAAATCTTTCCACTTTCTACGCATAACTTAGCACCAGTGACGACCCAATACCCTGGCAGATCATCTGGGCCTCTCGACACCTCAGTAACGTCCACGTACCGTGCCATCCTTGGCATTCGGATAGGCATCGGTGGGCCTTTTGGATAGATTGCAGAATTCACTTCCACCTTGCCCTTTGGTTCCGGTATCAAACCTGTGCTGAAGCGTGAGCTGATCAAGGCTGAGATGGAGCCTGACTTTTGAGAGATAGTAGTCGGTGCATCCCACTCTGACCGCCGAATTTTCATCGAAGGGACGTTGGAGAATGCGAGCCGGAGAAAAAGCACCTTCCTCATGCCAAACTCTTTTATTTCAAGCCAAGCCTTGGTCACTATGTGGGCAGAATCGCCAAAGGAGGTCACGTTGTATTGCACCGGAGCCGTGCAGATGTGTGAGAATAGTGCCCACTTAACGGGTTCAAAATAGGCGCGTTGGTTTGACGAGCTGTCGTCTCCAGCATAAACAGTGGCATCAGAGAGATTGATTGTGTTTGGTTGTGTAGAGAGATGTTGAAGATGAATTGCTAAGCGGTCATTCCTCTTGCCTTCCAGGTACAATCGAATACCCGTCACAGGACATTTCTGAGAATCAACCTGCAGAGCATTAGCACAGATGTCATAGCAAGTAATGAAGATTGGTGCGCAATGAGCAATTAAGTTAATTAAAGAGTAAACAGACAGACTCAAATGAAATAGACAAGCTGACAAAACTGCATAAAAGTTGCCATGGGTGATCTGATGATCTTCAGTGAATGAGCTTTCATCTTCACACTATCTATCAATGAAAAGAAGACAAATGTCCAAACTCTTCCTGTATGAACCATTACATGATATTATTAATAATATTTTATTTCCTGCATCCTATATGTCGACTTGCACAGGTTACTTATTATTAATTGAAATAAAGATTATAAAACGACTGTTGGTTACCTGAATGTTGTTGACATATAGCCTGGGACCCATCAGTGTAAACTGGAGCCACTGTAAACTATGTTTTTTTCGTTGCGGACCAAGAGGGAGTTCACCAAATGCTGGAGCCCATTGACGAGGTATTTGGAATTCCAGAAAATAGCACAGTTCTTCAATCGGTGGCTTATCTAAGTCATCAACTAGACGCAGTCAGAAGCTTCACTAAGTCACTAAGCAATATTACTAAGTCTGAGTATACTAAGCATAAATTGTACTGTCAGAATCAGAGGGCATATATTGTCCAAGTGAATGGGTAGTTTTTGTAGTTTTTCAATCATTAACGCTTATGAATTGAATGACAAGTAAATCATGGGAGACCAATATTTGCTTTTACAGAATATCAGACTAGGATATTCATGTGACGAAACCACAAGACATCTAAAGCAAACTTTGAGAACTGTTAAAGACTATTGCACAACTTGTCTTCTAAAATATAGGAAGAGGTTTGACATTCAGCTGATTCGTAACCTGCACAGAGTATCAATGTGGAATCTTTGAACTTGGATAGCTAATCATTGAGTACTGTGTAACTAGGTGCATGAAAAGGAAAGGGTATTAATTTGAAATGTTTAAATTAATGAATTCTCATACACCCTCTTGTTTCTCTTGACAAGAGGAGCAGAGAGAGGAGCTTGAAGCAGGGGAGAGATGACTTTTTGGGTTAGAAGGGAAGAAATTGCTTACATCGACAATAAAGATTCACCGCATGACTTAGAAACCCACTCCCTTTAACACCATTTAACAGAGAAGTTATAGGAACTAAAAACAATGTCACCAAATTCGGGGCTTGTGGTATAGTTACAAGCCATTGGTTGTGGCTTTGCCCTTTGTCAATTCCTCCTCTTCGCACAAAATTACTTGTAATATCCTACATATCGAAACATGGATAACTGTCATACATTAACATTTTGTATATAGTAACACCCTTGCAGAATTAAAGCAGCTTACACCATTCTTTGTCTGTGATACCATAGTTGATTGAACAGACACCAACGTCTGTATATATTGCTTCTCAAAGTTATTGACCTAAAAGACACAAGGCACAGTGAAAAGCTTGAAATACTATCAACATAATTAAGTAAACAGTCCATACAGATGCAGAGTAAAGATGATAAGCGTGCCGTGCCACGGATTGCCATGCTATAAAATTGGAAAATAACGCATTGTAAGAATAAATCCAGCGACCATGAATAAGTATGCCAGTCCATACTATTACCTCTTTCAAGAGTTTTATATTACTTTCACTCAAAGATATATCAATATTTTCAAGAGTTTCCATGAAATCTACATGTTTACTTAAGCATCTACGATGAGTAAATCTAAGACGATAACATGAGTCTAGGCAACAAGCCTATTGTAATCATAATTGATAGGCCAGTAATATATTATCCTCCTATTGTGCCTTTTAGGGAACGAAAATATATTTATTTATTCTTTAATACAGTAAATGGAAGCTCAAATATCTCTTGCAGGGGTAGGAGATAGCACATGCAGATTGTGGAAGGTGATCTTGTCGAATAGCAAGGAGGAAAGATTGAAGTGTCACTGTGGTACAATAATTTAGTTCAGCTCTTACTCTTATTATCTAAATTACCAGGAGAAAAATAGTGTTTAGGGAATTTATGAAGCTATCAATTATGATCAATAACAAACCAAAATCTCAAATAGTGATCAAAGCAGAAACATGAACAAAATCTCTAGAATTGCAAAAAAATAAAAATAAAAATAAAAAATCCCGTCAATATCCAGCCAAAATAATGTAAAAACTCTTGGCAAAAAACTTCTTCTGTATGTTGCCTAACAACGGATATTGAACAAGTACCCGTGTCATATATCACCTAAATGATTTCAAGGATACTGACAGATAGCTTTCTGAGTTGCCACTACCTGATTCATTATGTAAATCTTGTTAACTTTAAATGCCATATTGAATGATTCTTATAATTACCTTCAACTTTCTAGAAGATTCATCATTAACCAAGATATTATCTCCTTTTGATGTTTCTGAAAATCTCTCGTCTACTAATTTCTTTAGCAAACTTTGCACCTCACTTTCCTGAAGAAGCGAATCCTTCTGCTGCTTCAGGTAGATCACATCTTTACCACCCACTGACAAACCAACAATTATGTGTGTGCCATATTTTTGAATAAACCTAGAGGACAGAAACAACTGTAAGGTTCAAGAGATGACAATGGCTAAATCCAATAACATCGTTTTTCAACCATGCTGCAATTGTTAAACACTTGGTGAAGCTAAAACAAATATCAGCAAAAACAAAAACAAAATTTCCCAAGAAAATGTCAGATGTATCTGAGTTGCCACAAGGTGATCACCCTCAGCAAAAAAAAAAAAAAGTTAAAAAAAGGGATTTAAAGATGTGAACTATTAAATCATAGAAAGAATTAGAAAGAATGAAGATCGTGATTAAAATTGGATTCATGGCAAACAAAAAATGGAGTTAATCTAGTTGGTCTACGACCCTAAGTAATTGCAGCGAAGATGTGACTTGTTATTTTATTTTTTTTCCTTTTCTAATAACAAATATTCATGTTATGGATCACTAAACAATGAAAATAATTTGCTGAGATCAACTTTCACCAGTCATTTAACAACGTTGTGCTAGTCATTCTACTTTCTAACCTTTCCTTGTTGAGGTTGATGCTAAGATTGATTGTTGATAAAGTAAAAAATCAAAATGAAATTGAATTTCCTCTATCCTTAATTTTAACTAAAAATGAAGCTTAGAGCTTCAGACATCCCTAGAAAATGGAATTTCACAAATGAAAATTCAGACAGTTTTGCCTGAAAGTTGTAGACTTGTAGCAATCCCAAATAGATTGTCGAATGTTGGTCATGATAGAAACATATGATTAGCGAAGAGAACTGTAATAGCAAGTTACACACAATTTCAGATGTCTGATTAAATTTGAAAATATAAGATGAATGAATTTAAGCATTTAAGCATTTAGGTTTACCATCAGAAGTTACTTACTCTGCCAGCGCAGCAGGATCCCATGAGGAAGGAACTTCCTGCTTAATTCTATCGAGCAACACAATATGAGAGCTCACAAGCTCGACACTGTATAGTGTTATGTACCAGCCGTCGAAGGCAAGACTCTTGGTCGTTGATGCGTCCTTCTGCCAGCACCCTCTGTAACCAAACATGGAATTGAACAAACCAGAGGGAATTTTTCCCGGCGTAGAAAGAACCTGGTTGAATTGCTCTGCCATCTGGTCAAAATCCAAAAATCAGTGCCAAGCCCAGAACAATCGGATGATAAGTAGCATCTTTGTCCGCTGAAATGATAAAATTTGGTGCAGGGAAAAAAAACAAAAACAAAACCGATCTAACTAGGCATGCCAAGGAAGGAAAACACAGGTTTCAGTGACAGTCACACGACCAGAAATACCAAAAAGGAGTAATAAAGCGTTGTCAATTGAGAACCTGGTTAAACGAGAGGACATCGCTCCGGTACCTCATCCTCCCCCCTCTATCGCACTTGATGGCCTTGGGAACATTAGGGACGACGATACCGCCCGGCAGAACGAGATCTTGAACGAGGGTTTGGTCCAGCTCGATCAAGCGGGAGCCATCGGGGCCGGGTTTTACGTAGGAGAAGGAGGAGTCGCAGCATAGATCGTACCCACATCCGATCGCCGCGACGGCCTTCTCCGCCGCCGCCACCGGTGTCAAATAACTCCGACTTGGATCCACCGTCATGGTTCGTCTCTCTAGCCGCTCTCAAAGTGTCTCAGACGCGGGCAACGGAGTACAACAAAGTAGCAGTAGCAGAAGCGACCATAGAAGAGGTCTCCATCTTCCATTTTTTTTAATCGGCTTTCCCTGCGCCGAAGCTTCTGCCTATTTGACCTGAAAATCTTAAGGGCAATCGATGGGGTCGGTCCCGGCGCCATTTGAATCGAACGCTGGCCGTCGGATTCGCAAGCGAAGGCCGTCGAAGTAGTCCGCTTCAGGCCATGGAACACCCAAACCCAACCGTGTTCGCGAATCGGCCACTGCGACGGTTTAGAGTGGAGCGTTTTCGTTCAACAAAATGTATAATTAAAAATAATAATAATAATCCTGAATTATTATTATTATTATTAGATAAATCAAAGATATTTTCCTAATATAACAACTTTTTATATAAAAGAGAGTAGACAACCAACAAAATATTTTACTTAAAATTTTAAGACCAATTAAAATAACCATGTAATCGTGCCAAATGGCTAAGCACATCATCATTATTTTATGCCTCGGTTGTTCCATGTCCACGTCCTTATTTTATAATTTTGAAAATGCTGTTTCTAAAAATATTTTATAATTGGGACGATATTTCTAATTTCTTCAATAGAATTCTAATTGAAAAAAAAAAATCAAGATCCATATATTAAAAACTAAATTTATTGATTTTACAAATAATATAGCATGACAAACTATTAGACAATAATTAAATTACTATTTCGAAGAATTATTTTTAAAACTTTTTTTTACGAGATATTCTTTTAGAATATTCTTTGATCTTTTAGTGACAAAGTTGTCATCACCATCCTCGCCCACTCAATTAGAAATATTTACTCAAAAACTTTTAGAATAATTCAAAGAATATCGCCATTTGATAGCTATCTGCAGGCTAACTATTAATTGTTCCTTTATTCTCTTTCTCACTTGTAGAAGTGGTTTCTATCTAAAGTCAGTCAAGATGGACAACTCATATGGTATATATGCTTGACCGCAAGAAGATCTTGAACGGGAAGAGTTCAAAGCTACCAACGAGCCTACCACCCTGACTCTCAAGTTAGTTGGGAAGCTTAATAATGGTAATTGAAGAACAATATTGAGAAATAGTGTGGAAAGCTATCGGAGAGATCTACTATGTGAAGAAAGGACCCTTTTATAGTGTTGTTTTTTCTCCTAGCTAGCATAACGAGGCATATTTCTATAATAGAGCTAACATACTGTCATACTGCCCTACTACCCAAATTACACCGACCGGTTTTTGCATAGAGATGGTGGGAACACCCACTGTATTGATTGCGTAGAGAATATTCTTGTGATTCTCTGACAACTGTTATGCATGGCGTTAAAAAAAATACCGAGCTTTTGAGTTAAACGAGTTGTGGTTTGTTGGTCGTTGTTTCTCAAGGATGAGTGATGAGTGGACCTTTCAGGGTTTTGGGGCCCTAAGGGGTCTCAAGTTATGCTTTTCTAGCCATCCTAGTTTTTCTAAGGTCTGATCGGCCTTGATGCCCAATAAAATCCGTTTGGCTAAGGTGAGTTGGGTATTAGTACGATTGAGAAAAAGAACTAGAACTTATAACAACCGTAAAAGTGACTTTTAGTAATTCAAGCTATCTGATGGTTACTACCTACTTAGCTACAACGACTGGTTGGACCTAAGGAGAGAGGTCAAGTTCATCAGATCCATGAGCCGACCGATGGGCAACGTCTGCTCAGAGCTCTACATGAGAACCATTAATGATTAAAACCTCGGGTGGGGGGGGGGGGGGGGGGGG
>JBBMJZ010000096.1:4271977-4283450 GCA_037833815.1 Zingiber zerumbet | reverse complement strand
AGTGCCACTGATAAAGTAAAATATTAATTCATAAGCTAATTTGTCTTATCTTTCTATTACTAGGTTATCTGAACCTAGAGCTAGGTTATCTGAACCTAGAGGCGACTGTGGGAACCCACCCATTGGATTGTAGTCCCATATAAACTGAAGCAAGACTAAATATGCTATAAAAATACTTCTATTGCATTTATCTAAGCTATTAAAATGCCTATGGTAGCATTTAACTGAACTAAACATTTTATCGAGCACTTGGTGTGCGCTAATTCACACCCTACGTGCCGAAGAATCTGTATATCATAAAAACTAATCTAAAAACATACGATTAACTACTTATACTGCAGGTGAGGGGTTACTCACATCCTGCGCTAGTTTTCTTACGAATCCGATCGCTAGATTTCCGGTGAAGAAGATCCCTTTGTCGATCTTCTTACGTCTACGTGCTCTTCTCGCGGAGAGGAGCGTCCTCGTGTCGGAGTTGTCACCGGAAGGTGTTCCTACGACCCTAGGGATGGAACCCTAGCCCTTTGGGGCTTGGTGTGCCGAGAGGTTGAGGAAGAAGGAGTGGGCGGCGGAATTAGGGTGAGGAAGAGGTAAGTTGTCGTGTAAGAAAATAAATTCCTCACTTAAAATTCCCTATTTATATTAAGTGGTTAATTCGGCCCTACTCAATATAATTATAATTGTTCTCCTCTACTTTCAGCACACCCCTGCTGGGGCCTCCTGGTTACTAGAGTTATCTATAAATCGTAGGGTCCTATAGGTCGCGGGTTCAATTCCCGCTTAGGCTATTTTACGTTTTCATTTATTTTTGCTACTTCCGCTACTCTAAAAATTCAATAAAAATACTCTAAAATTTCAGAAAAATAATAGAATATTTCTAAAAGTCATTTGAGAATTTTCGGGCGTTACATGTCACATGATAAAATTTTGTTGTCGGCACAACTCTCTCATTTCTTGATCCCTTTGCACCCTTTCTTTATTTCTTTGCAATAATATTCCCTTCAAATTACTAACCTCTTCAGTCAAGGTATTTACTTGGGCGCTTGGTGCTCGTGAGGTGGAAGAAGATGTACTAGCTATTCTTTGAATTCTACTCAAGGAATTCATCCCTAATATCCTTCCCCCTTTTGGTCCTCCACTGGCCTATAGCCATAAACTCAAATTATTACCAATAGAGAACTCAGATCCTTGAATATTAGCACCAGCGTGTAAGCATGTTTGGGCTAGCTTGAGCTCATCATATTTTTCCTATTTTTTAAAACGCATATGGTATTGATTAGATATAATAGAAACACATACAATATTAAGAGAAAAAGTACTTAACTAACAAAATCTAAATTATACATTAAGATTAAATAAATACTAATCTCAACCTTTACTACTTTTGCTCTAGCCCCACTCCAAGTCTTATCTTTTTTTGTAAAAGTGTGGGTGAAAGTATCTATTAAAGCAGACTCCTTCCCATCTTCCTAGTCTAAAAAAACACAGTTACAAATAATGAAATAATTTGATATAGATAAAAAACTATTGAGAGAGTTAAAAAATTATCAATCTCCGTCTATGCTCATCTATGTTAATAGTCTCCCGCATATATCGCAGATGAGTCACCAGAATTGTAAGATTGATTCATTCTATTCAGGTCACTCCTTTGCTTACTCTCCTCTATTGCCCAAAAGATGGTGATCATCTCCTAATTTTCATTAGTGATGAAGTTAACTCTTGGCATGATTCAGTACATGCCTGATGTGATTATCACATTTTTTAAAATATTCTTTTTATCTCCATTTCGTCAGTCAGGTCCCAATTATTTAGCCATTGAAATGGAAAAAAATAATTGATTATATATTTACTTTAAATTTGAATATAAACTCAAGAAATTATACCTTGAACTCGCTCCACCATAGTTCTTTTGTGGTCGGTAGAGTGATTGAATATGTAATTGGTTCTCCTCCCCAATGGTTATTCACGATTCTATTAATTTCGTAAATAACTTGTACATGATTTTTAAATCTGCATTAAATTACAAACAAACAATGTTAAATAATTAAGATAGATCAAAAAGTAAAATATTTTATAGTACTTACGAATCTCCAATCGGGACTACAAAAACTCTATCATTTCTAAACTCAGCAAATGAGTTTTTTGTTAAGCCAGGAAGATCTGTGGGGACTGGTAAATGGTAATTGTACTAGCGATGGTGAATGCGAAGGCACTAGAGAAGGTGTATGAGATGGTCCTATATGATCAGGGGGTGATCGTAGGTACATTGGCATATGATAAATCTATTTGATCCTGCGATCTCCGTCTATGTCCACCTCATTGAAACATATGGTGAAAATTCTAATATACCTTATTCGATGTCACCTCTAATGGCCTTTAAGAAAAAATACAGTATATTAACATATAAAATATATAAAATTAAAAAAGAGATAGTATATAAAAAAACTCATTGAGCTATTAGTTTGATAAATTTGTATATTAAAGGTAAATGTGCTTGTAAAAAAACCAGTACCACATATGGAAAAAAAATATGGCAAAATTTTTAAATTAAGTTAGCAAAACTTACCCATTATCAAAAAATTAAAGTCCTCATTGTCATTATCATCCTCATCCTCGTCCTCGTCCTCCTCCTCATCAATTTCACTTGTATCCACATTTATCATTACACCGCTAGGATCTCGTAAAGTTGGAATAATATATATATTCCTTAGTCTAAAAGGTGTTCACAACTTCCTCTTATTGATATGTAATATTTTCCCAACGTGCCTCAAATTTTTTTCTTGCTTTGGTTTTATAAACAGTCCATCATTCAATCTTATCACATTTCAAACTAGGATACGAAGAATAGAATACTTGAATTGTTTGTTGTGACAACACAAATGGTTCATATCTCTTATAAAATCTCTCATGATTTATTTCAACTAAATTATAATATGGATGCACCTTCATCCCTTTCATAGGGTCAAACCAGTGACACATAAATAAGATAACTCATATTTTAGGCCCTAGATATTCTACCTCTATAATTTCATCCAGCAAGTCATAAAAATCATTGTTTGCACCTCCATCATCGGATGACTGAACACACGCCACTATTCATGATATTCTTTCCCATTTTATATTCTTTAGTATGAAAATTATATTCATTTATGAAATATGTTGGCCAAGTGCGTATGAATGCTTTTGGACCTCATGATAGATAGAATAGCCATTCTTACCCAAGGTAAGCTTGATTACCATGAACCTAAGGTCAAAATACCAATTGTTAAAAGTTTGCATATGTGTCAACCAAATATAGATTTTTACTTATATATGATTTGAACCATGCAGCAAATTCTTCTTCACAAAATCGATCAAACTCTTGTGTCGACAATTCAAAATATAAGTTTTAAAAAATCCTACTCAAAAAAATATATTATAACACAAATAATTTACAACATTACAAAAATAAAAACAAATATACTTACTCATAATAGGACGATACTTCAGGATAATTCAGTAAAATATAGGTCTGGGTTACCTACCATTCTTTACCAGTTAAGTATCTTTATTTACATGGTCTACTTAGTCGACCAACAATGGCGTAGCCAGGGTCTTCAAATGCCCTGGGCTGAATTACGACAGTAATAAAACATACATGTATACTAAATATTTAACAAACATATAACATTTATATACCAATATCCTTTTACATAGTTCAAATTTCATACAAAATACTTCAATATCTACTTAATTTGTGCTCGACGAGATTTTAGAGTATAAAACTCATCTGTTACTGATTCCATGCTATATTCTCATTAACTTGTCGTTCTATGTAGAGAATCATGCAATTGGAAAGTAAATGATCATCCATCTTGTTGTGCCGTGTCATTTTGAGAAATTTCATGGTTGAAAAGACTCTTTGCCGTTGTAGTTGATATAGAAAGAGTCAATATAAGACTAATCAATCTCTGAATTATAACATAACTCTCAACCTTTTTAGTCACAATCGTTTCTCAATATAATGTAGAAAGAGTAGAAATTTGTTGAAACTCAAGATCACAAACTATGTCAAGTTGATAGTGTTCCAATTCAGCTTTTTAAGTATGAATATCTTGTTAGGTGAAATTAGCAGGATAAAATTGTGATGCAAGCTTGCAAATGTCGCCCATATTAAATTTTTTAAATGAATCAGTAGGATCCAAAGATGAACAAAGAGTAAGAAGTTCCATTGTTGACTCATTGGATCTACAATTTAGTTCCATCACTTGAAAATCTATTGTAGCATTAAAATATCATAGTGATAATGATGCTCACCTGTGACATGATTCCGTTGTTGACAATAACGACTAACTTTATAACCACAACTCATATCAGACATCTCAATATCATGTCGTTCACAAAAACCCTTTACTTTCTCAAAAAATTCATCCCAACCATCTTCTTTAAATTTTAGAAGGATGGCTTTGTGGTTGACACAAATTTTAAAGCATTCACAATGTCTTGTGATTTATTTTGTAGATCTTGCCAAAGATGTTAGTGAGTTCTAAGATCTTTTCTATAAAAATCAACACAAATACAAGTTCAAAATTCATAATTATGTTGCATAAACCACTAGCTTCCCCACGTATTGCACCATTTGACCCATTTTCACTGAGATTTTCAAGGATCTTACAAGTTGTTGCATACATGTCTATCAAGTTCCTAACAGAATCATAATGATAGCTCCAACGAGTAGCACCAGGTCTATGCAATGTATCAATTTGATTAGCCTTTATACCCGACTCACTCTCACCAATAACCAACATATATGCAATCTCTTCTTGTTGAGCAGATTGTAAATCATTAAGACGTTTATTAGACGAGGTGACGAAGTTTACAATGGAAGTCAAATAATTAAAGAATTGCCGAATAGAAGGCAGATCCTTAGCAGCTGTAACCAATGTTAACTGTAAACGGATGAGCAAAACAATGCACATAATAGACTTATGGACAATCTCCAAGAAATAATACTTGAAGCCATTCCATTAACCATCCATATTACTAGCACCATCATACCCTTGTCTCCTCGTATTGTGGATTTAAATATTGTGTTGAACAAAGATGTCATAAATCGATTTCTTAAGGCTTGCCGATGTTGTGTCCTTAACACTCAAAATCTCAAAGAAACATTCCACCAAAATACTAGAATTATTAATAAAAAATAAAAAAAAGGGCAGCCCGGTGCACGAAGCTCCCGTCATGCGGGGTCCCGGGGAAGGATCCATTGTACGCAGCCTTACCCTGCTTTTTGCAAGAAGTTGTTTCCAGGATTCGAACCAGTGACCTTTTGGTCACATGACAACAACTTTACCGTTACGTCAAGGCTCCCCTTCAAAAAGGCAGCTTGGTGCACAAAGCTCCCGTCATGCAGGATCCCGGGAAAGGATCCATTGTACGCAGCCTTACCCTACTTTTTGCAAGAGGTTGTTTCTTTACCGTTGCGCCAAGGCTCCCCTTCATAATCTTCACTATATATATAATTTTATTGTTGAGTAAATTATATCACTTGATCAATTTATTATTGGATATTTCATATAAGTCAACTAGTCTATGATAAAAAAATATAATAAGACCAATAATTAAAGTTAAATTAATAAATTTAATAAATTAAAGGTATTATAGTCCCACATTAGAAGATTTAAGATGTAGGTTAAATTTTTGACTAAATAGAAATGTACAATAGTCACACATTGAAATTAAGCAAATGATTTAATTTATATTGAACTATACCATTAATATTATTAAAACGTTATTCAATAATTTTTAATATAGATATATATATATCGACGATTAACTGGTGGTTTGAATCGGTAGTTCAAACCGTCGATTCGTCGGTTTACTTGGGGCCTAACCCTTAATCGGCCCGTCTAGAGATGGGTTGGTTACAAGTTGGGCTTGTTGAACTGGGTTGACTCAGCCCATGGGCAAGTCTAGCAGCAACATTGTCCAGAGGTAATTCAATTTCAGCAATTTCTCATAAACTTAACAAAACAATTGCATGTTTTAATGAGCTTCAATTCTGATTGAAAGAGAGTTAAAGATGAAGAATTAACTTTTAATCTCAAAGAAGGGTTGAAAATAATTTATTCAAAGAAATAACAATGTAAATACCACTGAGCAGATTTAGCAAGCACTAATTTTTACAATGAGGTAAGTTCATTTAAGGAATATTCACCCCCATTCTTAAAATGATGATAAGTAATCCTATGTAGATGTATAGAATGAGTTTCAATAAGAGTCTTAGAGAGACATGTCACTATAACCATGAGGTCATTAAACGGATCCCAATAGAGAGATACCTTTATACGAGAGCATTGATATACTGCCACAAATCCACAGTTAAAATTGGACAGTCAAAGATATCTTCGTGAGAAAACAATGCATTACTTATGGTCATAAATGTGCCAACTCGTTCAATAGACTTCTGTTATAGTTTGAGTTAAAGGCAATTTCTGTGGTATATGTTATATAAAAAAGGGTAATCCAGTATATGAAGATTCCACTAGTGTAGATCCTACGGAAGGGTTTATTATATATAGTCTTGCTTTGCAAGAGGCTGTTTCCGAAACTCAAACTCATGACCTCTAGGCCAGGTCACACGGTAATACTTTACCATTACGCCAAGGCTCACCTTCGTGGTTTATGTTATATCTATAAAAAAAAATGGTAAAAATTATTAAAGAAAGGATGTAGGTGTAATTTTTAAAACTTTTTGGATTTTTTTGCAAAATTGCAATTAAAAAGCAACCAACTTACTTTTTTTTCTCCTTCCCGTGACTTCTTCCACATCAACCCTATCTCTTTTTATTCTCTCTAACCCTAACTCTACCCATAAACAACATCCAAATTTTATCCCACTAAGTAGGGTCGACTATATGGATCTTTAGCTTTATCATCTACTATGTCATCATCTATATTTAAATAAATTTTATTTTATTTAATTGTTGCTAATCAAGTCTTTTTTTTATATTCCTCTTCCTTGCTTGATATATATATTTGTCATAGTTTTACATAGTCTAACCGGAACATTTATACGTCATCAAGTATATTTTCATACTATCTTAAATGTGTCTCTTGAAGTTTTCCTCAATAAATGCAACTCCGACTTTCTCTCTAATGTTTTAATTTCTTATCTTGTCCATCCTCATATGTCCACATATCCACCTTAACATCCTCATCTTCATAACTCTCATCTTCTGCTCATATACTGAACATAATCCAACATTCAGCTTCATATAACATAACAAGTCTAACTATCATTTTGTATAACTTTTCTTTAAATTTTAGAAGTACTTTACTATTATATAAAATATCTGGCATTCTCCTCCATTTCAATAATCCTACTTGTATTCTATATAAGACATCTCTCTCAATCCCACCATCCTTTTACAAAAATAATCGTAAATACTTAAACCTCTTAGTTCCAAACAACTTGTCATTTCTTATTTTAACAATTATCTCATTATGTCTAATATTACTAAACTTAAATTTCATATATTAACTTTACTAAGCCTAAAACCTTTCACTTCCAGTGTTTACCACCGAGATTTGAGTTTAGTATTTACTTCTTCATGTATCTCATTTAACAAAACAATATCAAACCACATGCACGATGGTACCGTATCTTGGATGTATCCGGTAAGTTTGTTAATTAGTGTAAAAAAATAGACTTAGAACTAATTCTTGATGTAACCCTATCTTTATGGAAAATGTTTCGGTTAATCCGCCTGAAGTCTTCACTCTTATTGTTATCTCCTCATATATATCTTTAATTAGTTCAATATATATGATATGATAACATATCTCTTTTCAAGAAATCTCCATATAATTTTTCTTGAGACTCTATCATAAGTTTTTTCTAGGTCAACGAATATTCTTTTATTCCCGATATTTTCAATAAGTTATCTGAGAAGATGTATAACTTCTATTGTCGACCTTCGAAGTATGAATACAAATTGATTTTCGGTCACTGTAGTCTCCTTAATCTTTTTTCAATTACTCTTTCCCAAAGTTTCATGGTATGACTCGTTATTTTAATACCTTTATAGTTTGCACAATTTTATATATTTCCTTTGTTTTTATATAAGGGTACTAAAGTACTTATCCAATCAAACATTTTTTTTGTTTTCAATATCAATTTAAATAACTTTGCAAGTTATTCAATATCTTATTTCCCTAGGCACTTTCATACTTTTATTAGAATATCTAGTCAACAACTTTTCTATTTTACATCCCATTTAAAACTTATTCTACTTCTGAAGTTTGAATTTTACAATAAAAATTTAAATTTCTATAATCATTTTAGTTACTTAAATTATCTAAATTAAGTTGATCATCTAAACTTTCATTAAAAAGATGATGAAAATATAACTTCCATCACTCTTTTATTTCCTCAGCATTTACTAGTATCCTATTGCACTTATATTTAATACATCTTTTTTGGATAAGATTTCTTATCTTCCTCTCTCTCGCTTTAGCTATTCTGTAAATGTCTCTTTTCCCTTCTCTTATATCTAATTTTCGATATAAGTGTTCAAAAGTTTTATTTTTACTTCATTCACTACTTTTTAACCTCTTTCTTGGTTACTGTATATCTTTTTAAGTTTTTCTCATTCTTACAAATATATAATCCCTTATAGGTTGTTCGTTTTCCCTTCATTTTTTTCTATACTGTTTATTCTACCATCAAGATTTTTTAATTGGCGGTGCACGTCCTCACCGAGTACGCTCTTAGCTACTATTTTCAACTTTAATATCATTTTATTTCATGTCATATTCAAATCGTCGAATATTTCTCTTAATACTTGTACTCCTACCCTCCTTAAATATGTTTTGTTTCTCATCTTTTAACTTCCACCACTTAATTTTAAGAGTCGTGCATATTTTTCTTCTATTGATACTATGCTTGAGGCGAAGGGGAGCCTTGGCGCAACGGTAAAGTTGTTGCTTTGTAACCAAAAGGTCAAGGGTTCGAATCCTGGAAGCAGCCTCTTACAAAAAGCAGGGTAAGGCTGCATACAATGGATCCTTCCCCTGGACCCCGCATAGCGAGAGCTTCGTGCACCGGGCTGCCTTTTTTTTTTTTTTGATACTATGCTTGAGGCTCATATCCAACACTACTAACCTATGTTGGATAGTTTAGTTTTCTCCAAAAATGACCTTGCAATTTTTACAAATATTTCTATACTTCTTCCTAACCATAAGAAAGTCAATTTGTGATTTCTTATTCCCACTTTTAAGCATGACCAAAAGTTCTTCTCTTGTCTTAAAAATGTATTAGTTAATATAAGGTCATATACTATCACAAAATTCAATATAATTTTTCCTTTATTTCTTATTCCAAACCCATAACTCTCATGCACCCTATCATATTCCTTATTTTTCACTCCGACATGTCCCTTTAAATTTCCTCCTATTAAAATCATTTTGTTTGATGGAATGTTTTGTAATACCTTATCTAGGTCGTCCCAAAACTTAGATTTGACGTCTTCATCTAATCATACTTGAAATGCATATATACTAATTATGTTAATAGTTTCTTTCGTATCTTGAGAGTTATAATTCTATCCCCTTTTCTACTACTCTGCAACTTCATCCCTTAACGAACTATCTACAGCAATACTTACTTTATTTCTTGTTTTACCCCTTCATGTAAATCATAACTTAAAACTCCAATTCTCTATAATATTTATCTTCTCTCCTACCCATTTAATCTCTTGTATACACAAAATACTAATTTTTCTTTTAATTATCATATCTACTACCTCCATTATTTTACCAATGAGCATTTCTTTGTTCCGTGTTCTAAAGATTAGACCATTAGTTTTGCTAGAATATTTGTTCTTATACAACCTATAGTATAAGAACTCTTGCATATTTAACACTACGCTCAAATTCTCAAAGAGATATAACAATCCTTACTAATATGTTACAGTCGAACCTCGCAACGAGAACTTTTGCATATTTAACACCATCTAAGTTCTCAAGATATACGGTCCTTGCCGATATGTTACAGTTGGACCTGCAACGCATTCCTTCTGGGAAATAACCTAGCATTAAAACAATAGTTTAATGGATCCATTCATTGAATATTTGCCTAAATTCAACGCTGACTTGCAACCTAATGCGACCCTCACCCTTTCACATCCGAGCTTGGGGCCAGCCAAGGCGAGGGCTTATCCGAACTCCTCTTTATCATTAAAAAAAACTAAAATTTCCCTCGTGTTATCATTCCTCCTCACACTTCACCGTCGTTGGCAGCCAATCGTCGTCGCCATCTTTGACACAGTCATCATCGTCGTTAATGCTCCATAATAACTAGCACGATTAGACCCTCCAATTTAGGTGGAGATTTTTCTTGTTCCTTTCTAACTACCTTACACATGATTAAATATACAACATAAATAATATTAGGGAAAAAATAATTTATAATTATATAATTATGAAATAGGAAGTAGATTACAGTTATACACTATGTGCTTGATTGTTGTCATAAATTATTTTAGGGATTGATGATAGGAAATAAATAATAATTTCATTGAGAATTAAATTAGGCCTTTATTAGGGGGATATTAGAGATAAATTCTTTAAGATTTATATTATGTCTCGTTAGAAAAAAAGAATAATTGTATACTTATATTTACCTCTATTTGCTTGGTCATGCTTTTTATATTTACTAGTCCTTTTCATATTCTAATTGTTGTTGCTCTATTAAAATTTATTAGTGAAACTTACAATAGATAAGTCGAAATCTAGAAATAACAAGGAAAGCTTAAAAGAATCCCTTTAAGAAAATATGAATCATAATGAGAAATAATAAGTGAACTGATAGCAAATAATTATCTTGAAATACTCCCCTACAACTAAGTAACAGGAAAAAAAGCTTTGGCTCATCGCTCATAAGAAAGTATGTAACTTCTCAACTAAATTAATATAGGAACGGGCCTAACCCTTGTGTCGTAGAATTTTGCTTCTACAATTTATAAAAGACGTGAGATTATTTACACCAAATTAGTAATAACATAATTCTCTATAAATATAGAGCATTTACGCCGTGCTTTAAAAAAAAACTTTTGAGTCTTTCTACGAGTTCATAGGCTTTGGCCAAATTAAGATGAGTTTTCCTCACTGAGTGAACTGCAGATTATTTACCTTATTCTCATGTGAGAAACACTTCAGGTGAATTACAGATCATTCACCCTATATATGTATGCATATGTGCATACGCACACATGTATTTCGTATTAGGGGATTGTGGGTAGTTCACCTCATGTATATATAATTGATCCGGGGGTAAGAATGGGGGACCCACTTTCTGAAGGGTCCCAGCCTAAGGAGGGATGGAGGGCTGGCCGAGCGGATAATGGTCGTGCTAGGCAGTTAAGCATGTCCGAGCGGAACCAGAGATGACCCAGCCAGGGGCTTGGGTTTCCGACGCCAAGGTGGGAGGACC
>JBBMJZ010000096.1:4134588-4146667 GCA_037833815.1 Zingiber zerumbet | reverse complement strand
TGATACATCAATACCACCACAATGAAACCGAACTCCTAGAACTCTTCATAACCAAGTCAATCACTTCCTCTCACTAGCTCTCGTTTCTACTTCCCGATCTTTCTCTTTTAGATTACTTACAACCATCGGTAGTCTAGCTAACCCTCAGTGAATCTTTGCTAGTGCTTATAACCAGTTCTCATGGGATCGATATTCTTTATTACTGACGACGAATCCGTGCACTTGCGAAATCGTAACAATATCTGGTATAAACAACTAAATAAGAATGTACAATATTATATGACAATACTTATAAAACTTATATCCTATAGCTTGGAGGTGTTCCGCCACTGCCTGGTCCCAAAACTCGAGAAGTCACATCGAGGAATTAAATCACGGAAAACCCAAAATGCGTAGAATAGGCATCATAAACCTGTGGCTCTAATACCAATAAATTGTTACGCCCCGAGGGTAAGGTTGTCCGATGAAAATTGGAAGCACCTCCCCTATAGCAGAGACAAATGAAACCAGTATACATTGCCCCAAGGCTACTCATATGCAATCTACAGCCAACACGGCTGGATCTAAACACAACCACATAGTTAATAAGCAGCCTACACGGCTGGAAATAAGCATAACCATGTAGTTAATAAGCAGCCCATACGGCTGAAACAAAACACAACGGAAAACAAAATATCGAGCGCAAAACCCCAATACAACTCACCACGAGCTGGCCCGGCTTGACTCTACGACCACAAACCAAATACAAAATACCACAAAATAGTACACCAAGTCCACGATGGGTTATTACAATACCAAGTTCACAAAATTCAGAACACAAATAAAGCGAAAAACAAAACTAGAAACTCGTCCTCGGATGCGATGTGGGATAGGCAGTCAGGATCCTCCAAGTGTCCAAACATCATCTACCTATTTCCTGGCGGAAGAAAAAATAGTTTAAGGAGCGGTGAGTACTGGGACTCAGCGGGTAAAAGATAGATAGTGCATGAGCGTAATAATAAACCAAAGATACAAAGGTATACAGTCTTGTAGAGATAAATAGCATATGCAACAGTGATATCATAGTACATGACATACCTGAAACCATATCCTAGGCTAGTAATATAAGGTCAGAAGTAGCACAAATTTGCTACAATGCTGCTCATAACTACATGGATCGCATGTAAGGTATACTATCAATAAGAAAGCCAGTGTCTAAGCATATTTAATAGAAATATAACAAGATAACAGTGTAATTAAACAAACAGCAACATAAGCAAGTATAACAGTAACAGCGTATGCATGAATGGTCACTCCCACCCACCCCTCTACACCATGACCCCTGTATAGTCGAGAGGTTGGGTCAGTGATAGGCTGTACACCACTCCAACTACCACTACTCTCGAGTGGCCGAGGGGGCAGTTGAATAGTAGCTAACTAGCTATGTCTGCGATGGGAGTCCCTGCTGCTCGCAACTCCAGCTATCACTACCCATAAGTGAGCGAGTGGGAGCACGACAGGACAAGCGGTACACTCCATCTACCACTACCCATGAGTGGTCGAGTGTGCGGCCCTGGTTAACGACCCTCTCAACGACAAGGGAGACATGATCACCAACATGCATGCAATGGCATGATGCGTAAGATGCAACTGTCATCATATATATAAATAAAAAATAGGTATGCTAAATGAAGCCCGCATGCTTAACAAGATATATAAATAAACAATGGTCAATGCAAGTAAACTTGTTATCTAGTATATGCTAAGTATAAGAAATAATGATAAGAGACTGTATAGATATCAACTTGAACATTCTCGAAGGTCGAGTGGATAAAGTATCAAGCACAGGATAATATTATGAGTGGAGTCAAGGTAAACTCTACATTTATTCAAAAATAACTCATGCACTAAGGACAAATAGCTAAAGAGACAAGACAAAAGGTACCCGCCTCTAAACGTAGTCTGAATCCAATGCCGCCTTCGTCATGACTCCCGCCTCAATCAATGCCCTGCGTGAACGTATCAATTTTAACTAACTTCATATGAATTAAAATAACTAAACCAATTTACATATTAGATAACTAATCCTAGCTCATTCATTACCCTTTGCTAATCCCCTTTACTGATTCACTCAAAACTAATCCAAACCCTAATTTAAGCCCTCAGTTCACACCATTCCAACCAAACACTATCAAAATTAGGATTACCAATCATGAATTTTCCCCTAATCATTAATGAACAAATACATATTAAGCTACAATAAGTATCCAAATCCCAAAACCTTACTCTAAGACGAATTCGCTCCTGTTAACCCACGGCCCGGAAGTGCGATTACCGGAAAGTGCTCGCTGGTGGTGCCTGCTGCTACAGATCTATGACCGAAGCTACTGTGAAACTACAATCAGGAACAATCACCTCAAACAACATGTAATACAAACTGAAACCAACACCCCGATCTACAGATCTATCATCCAAAGTTGTAAATGTCTTATCCCAATGTGTCGGCAGCTTCCTTCCTAACCAAAAACCACCACAAGTGGCTGTTGAGGTCGACAGGGAAGGGCTCGATGGTGGTTGCTTAATTTCAGGGCACTGGAACAAGAAATCACCGTCTAGAAGGCCGACCACCACCGAATCTAGCAAGCTCCAAGTCCTGAAGCTAGGGCTCAGTTTTCCTCCCTTTCGCTGAAGATCGAGCTGTACGGAGCAGAGATCTGAAGAGAGGTGTACCTAGCGGGGCTGTAGGTAAGGGGTAGAGGGGTTAGGATGCTCCGGCGAGTGACGGTTGGAGCAACGTCGTGCGATCGGGTGCGTGCGCGCGTCATCGCTGAGGACCGTCAACGATATAGGGAGAAATGGCGAGAGAAATCGGTGATTTTAGGGCACTGTTCCTTTATAAAGGTATAAAGGTAGGGTTTGATTAATATTAGCTCCTCAATTAACCTCCCTCAAATGGTGATTTCCATTACCAACTTTACATCGATCGATTTATCCCCTTAAACTATACCATGTGATCTACAAATAAATCCAGAAAAATATCTAAAAATTTCCATAAATTATGATAAGGTTATTTCTCCTATAACCCTTTATTATTTATTTCCCGTATCTCACATGCCTTGTATTTTTTGGTGATGCTGAACCATTGGTCAAAGTCGGTCTTCAGGTATACTTCCATTCGCCTCTTCCAATAAGGGACTTCGTCTCCTGTGAATAGTGGGGGATGAACTGTCCTAGATCCTTCGATTTGGGCCATTAATTTACTAAAAAGAGAGCTTAAGATAGATACCAAGATTGGGTATTGGGCTAAGTAGTGTGGGAAAAAGAAAGAGGTTGTAGTTATAATTAAGTGACAGAAAATTAGAAAATCGAAAAATAATGATCCCCCTGCTCGATCGGTGGTTGCACCAATTCAGAGCTAACTAAACTCTGATACCACTTGTTAGATCAACAGCACGTAGAGGGGGGAGGGATTGAATCACATGTTTTTTTTTAAATATAATTATTTTATAAATTTAAAATAAAATCGCAGTGGAAAGTTTAAACTGAAAAGAACATAAGGAAAAACTCAGTCAGGTTTACTTGGTTTGTAGCTTTTGGCGACTCCTACTCCAAGACCTAGGTCCCGCATACCTATCAATAGGTAATCCATTAAATGCCTATTTCAAAACCACCGGAAGAGATAATCGAATACAAAGATAGGGACGGTGTAATAGCCTACATTTCCTTTTTAAAAGCAGTAATAAAGAAAGCAACACTTAATTTAAATTTTACCAACTTTATGGTTGTTTGCGCTCGTGTGTTGCTGTCAGTCTGCCAGAGATGATCGGATGACTTAGAGGAGTAGCTTGGTGGTAGAACAACTTCTTTGAAACAACAATAAAGCTCAGGAAGACACTTGGATCGAATGAATATCAGTTGTTGTTCAAAGAGCTACTTTAATACTCCTTTTATAAGCTATTGAGGGTGCCTCCAATAGCCACCAGGGCGCCTCTAACATCAGTTCTTATCCCCTTCACTCCAGAGTCGATAAACTCCACTTTTGGTGGTTTTATCCTTTTGAGGGTGCCTTCATCGACCTTGGAGGCACCTCCAACCTCCAATCGTAACGGACTGGATGGTCTTTTGCAATCTCTGCTCCTATCCTGCGCGAGGGCACCTCTAATACCTCTTAGGCACCTCTAGCCCTTGCTCTAGGGTGCCTCTAATCGCTAGGAGGTGCCTCAGTGCCTTTTTCTCTAGGGCACCTCCAATTGCCAGGAGGTGTCTCGAGCACTGTTCATCCGAGTCTTTTTGTGTCTTTTCACCCCTACAAAATGTGTTAGTTCAGAAATAAAGTATACCCTGCAGAATGGGGTTAGCACAAACATAAAATAAGAGTATTAGTTATTTTCTATCTTTCCAAAACCAGAAACTAATCATGGTCTTAGTTTAGATGTCCCAAATGGACCTAAACTGGACCAACGCCTAAAGTCTAAACTTGGACTCGTCCTCACCAGAACTCTCTCCTCTAGTGACTTACCTTCACTTACCAACTTACAATCTATTGACTAGCCTCTCGACCCACTAGATCTTCTTGCCAGTTGTCAGGTCCGTAGACCCAACTAGACTTCGACTAGCTGTTAGGCCCCGCGGACCTAGTTGGACTTTTCGCCAGATATCAGGTCGACCCTTTGATCTATCTGGGTTTCACACCAACTATCTAGTCCTCGGACCTAGTTGGATTTCATCCCGATGTGAGGTACTCTAGATCCCTCAATCCCTACATACTCGGTAAATGAATTAGATAACAAAAATACCTAACTTAACTCACTTGTCATTCATCAAAAGCTAAGTTAGACCGTTAATGTAAATTGCATCAACAGTTAGCTTCTTCTTCTAAAACATCTTCGAATCCATCAAGGTCATCTTTGGCATCAAATTTATCATTCTCCATGGAAAAATTTAATTATCCTTGGAACAAAATTTAAGGGTATTCAAAAGGAAGAAAGTGATCTTTCATTTTTTTTATTCATCTTCTCTTAATCCTTGATTTTGATTTTGTCTTATCTATCTCGTGAGTATCACAAGTACTCCCACTATGCTGATGCTCGACCCTTGAGTCTGATGGCAATTAGCTTCACGTTTATCCGATCGAAAACTTGCTTATAGTCGAAGATTCACTCTACTTTGTTGATCAAATCAACAAAATTCTCTGTCTGTGACGTATCAAAATATTAGGTAGATCAACTCGACATCCGAGGTCTCCATGTTTATCCTCTCAACCACGTACCTCATGATCTTTGAGATTTTGCATCGCCACTGCTACATGTTAGGTTCAATCGGTGACCCACTTCATTAATTCCACAATCTTCACATGCTGGATTAAATCTGCAACTTGCTTTTGTAAATTCTCAATCATGACTTGGGTGTTATGACCATAGTGCAAGGCTTTCTCAGCAGGAACCTACTTGGCACGACCATAACGACCTTTCATTGAATCTAATTCTTGACTTCCTTAATCGAAACTTGTCAGGTCAGATATCAACTGACACCAAGTGGGATAACGATTATCCTATGGACTGACTAGAAGTGGAAATTGAGGAGAAAACAAGAAAAGAAAACCATAATTTTCTAGATTTTCCAAAATAAATTATTTAATATTCGAGGATTATTCCTTAAATAGTTAAACAAATACTTATATAAACTCCAAACTCTAAGACATAAAAAGAAAAGAAATCATAACTTATAAAACTCAATTTCTAACTTATAAACAAAGAAAAGTGATTATAATAGAAAGGATTTTTTTTAACAAACTCATAGTACTAAAAATTCTAAACAAACTCAAAATCTAAAATTGTAAAATATAAAAATTACCAAAATGCCCTAAAGATAAAAACCCAAAAAATATAAAAAAAATAATAATTTCCTAAAAATAATAAAAAGAATTCAACAAATCTTTCTACATCGGTCAACCTTGACCAGAGGTTGAATCCATTAACACTCTTGACTTTGACCACATCTGTGGTCAAGTTCCACTAAGTTGTCATCTACTCTCGTCTCTTACTTATAAATCACTCCACTCATATCTCTCATGAATTTGCTCCATGGTTTGAGGTTTTCTCACATCAAATTGTTTATAGTTGAATTGATGATACTCATCACAGTGAAATCAAAATTCTAGAATTATCTTAAAATTTGATTTCCCATCAACCTTTTATTTAGTTTTTTTTAGTTCAAGTTAGTTTTCTATTATAGCTATTTTCTCATATTGAATTCATCTAGATAATTGCTATGAAGCCACAAATGCACGATCATGTCATCAATAATAAAAAGATATTAAACCACAAGGAATGTTGTCTAAGCACTAGTTGATTTCACACGGTGAATTATCTAAACAATCGAGGGTTGTTTTGGTCATGAATGTAAGAGAAAAGAAAGAAGAGAAGGAGAGTGAGTACTCACGGCCGCGTGCGTGCACATGAGAGAGAGAGAGAGAGAGAAGAGAGAAGAGAAAGTGAGCATAACTGAGCACATAGGGAGGTGAAGTTGGATTGGTGGATGATAGATTCTAGGATTTTAGTTTTATTATAATGCTAGTTAATGTCCTTATGAATTGTTTATCTCCTAAACTCCATGCTCATACTCTTGTAAGGATTCTTACCAAAGCCTGGCATAATCTCATGAAGATTGCATCAGAAAGTTTACCCAAGTTCTAATGTCATTAAATAAATAATTCTAGAAAGTCCTATTAAAAGGATACCCTTTGTCACAGGGCTCCTAGGTCATACAATTGCTAGAGTTATTTGATTTACTTCTTAATGGTAGATTAATGTAATTAAGTAAAAGAGATAACCTAAAAAGTCCAATTAAATAGAAACCCTCTGTCATAGGGTCTCCTAATCATATAAATACTAGATAACACAAGTCACTTCTTAATATTAATTAGGAAAAACTCCTTAAACTCTAATTGACTTTCCTTATAGAGATTTGATTCACATTTCTAGGAAATACTGTAGAAAGTAGGGATACCCTTTATCATAGGGCTCCTGATCATACAAACCAAAGCACCTCCTTTATACGGTAACCAAAGCTCTACATCTAAATGTATTAACCTCACATATATTTTGTCAAACACATACAAGACACAACACATAAGAACTGTAAGTACCCCGTGATAGTTTTAATGTGATCAACCGAATCAAGTTAGGTCCTGTTGTATTTTGATCCTTATATCTAAGTGTACAGGAACTTAGGAGCACAAGAAGTCAAGCGAGAGACATAGTTAGCGAGAAGGATAGCACGGGAAAGAGTCAACAAACTTGGGGCATTCAAGGGATGAGATGCTAAGGAAGAGTAAGCTGGCGGATGAGAAGAGAGCTCGTGGTGTTTCCAAGGGATGAGAAGTTAGAGCAGAAGATTGCTCGAGAAGGCTGGAAGATGGGTTCGGGTGAGCCCAATTTCGGATGGCCGAAAACACCTAAGCTAGTGGAGCCGCAGTGGAAGCCAGACAAAAAGTTAATTGGGAGTTGACTCTTGTCTGAGTACCCAGAACTATTCTGGGCACCCAGAGCTACTCCGAGCGCCCTAAGTCCAGGTGCCCAGAGCTACTCCGAGCGCCCTAACCACTTTGGTGCTAGCCTGGGCGCCTCGACTTCTTGGTTCTGTGGATCAGGATCAACAAGGATTCGGACACCTAGAGCAAGTCTAGGTGCTCGAAGGGGATCTGGACGCCCGGAGTGGGATAAAATTTTATCCCACATCCATTGCATAGTCGTTTGCGAGAAGATGAGATTTACCACACTGGGGGCGCCCGGACCATGCCACGTCAGCAAACAGTTAGTTTTGACCAATGGGTTATAAATAGAGTCCTGGTCTTCTCTATTTTATACAACACACTCTATACTCTTTCTTGTTTTAAATTTTTGTACTGTCAACGTTGTAAGAAGCTTCTCTGCCTTCACAAAAGGAGAACTTTCTACTGGAGCTTTAACTACCTTAGATTAGCAATCTTCCCGGTTGTAAACCAAGTAAAATTCATAGTCTTCTCTTACTTTTTATGTAATTATTTTTTATTAACTAATGTGTGTTTGTCTTTGCTAAATGGAAAGCAAAAGAAAGTATAAATTTCATTATAGGGGTATTCACCCTCCTCTAGCTGGCCTCAAGGGACCTATAATTGGTATCAGAGCATGGACGTTTCAGAAGGACTAACCGCCGATCGAAGAACAAGAAATAGCTGGAGCTAGTATCTACCCACCAGTGTTCAAGGGGGAGTTCGCATTCTAGAAATAAAGAATGAAGGTATTTTTCTAAACTGACTTTGATATAATGCTTTCTATGAAATTTGGTTTTAAAGCCCTTAAAAGTAAAGATGGAAAAGAACTCAAAGAGCATCTTTGGACTAAGAAGTAGCATGATAAATTCATGGCAAATGGTAAGGCCGACTTCCACCTTTTGAGCGAGACCAAACAAAATTGGCAACTGTCACTATGCAAAAGAACTTTGGGAAAAGTTCTTGGAGCTCTATGAAGAATCAAAAGAAGCTAAATCTAACTCCTCGATGGACACCGAGTCGTCATCAGAAGAATCTGAGACCGAGGAAATTGCTGGAACAACACTTATAGTTGAAGCTCTACCTGAAGATAAAGAAAGCTCGTCTAAGATGAGCATCGATGAAGGGGGAGACTCTATAGAAGAAAGCAACAATAAAGGGGGAGCTTCTATCGATAAATATGATATGATAAGTAAGCTTCCTCCAGAGCAATTATTTAAAATTGTGCAAATGCTAACTAGATCCTTATATAAAAAGAGAACAAAATATGTAAAGTTAAAGAAAGAATATGCATGCCTAAAAGAAGAATTTGAAACATTAATAGCTAAAAATACAAAATTAAAAGATAAAATAGAATTGCTAAAAAAAGATAATTCATGCTCAAATTTTTTACATGCACCAAAAAGATATTTCAAATACAATCAAAGGCTTAATTGGTATTTTAGATATCATAAGAGTTAAATAAGAAAATTATCATGAAAATTTATTTCTACAAAATATCTGGTCAATCAAGTCGGAAGGAACCTATATTGTGTTCAAAAATCATGCTTTGATTAAAAATCTTTATATAATGTTTTCTTTTTAAATTGATTTAATATTTTTTTACTTAAAATTATCTAACATTTTTAAATAAATTTTTCATATAATTTTTGTTCAAAATTAATTGGATATTAATTTTTTCAAGAAAGAAGAATCCATTTCTTATATGTAGAAAAAAATTTAAATTTTTTTAACCGTTATTGAGTTTTTTTGTGAATTTTTTATAAAAATACTAATTTTTAATATTAAAAATTTTTAAACATTTAATTTTTCAAAATTTAGTTTTTCTTAAAAAATACTTGATCTATTTTATTCTCAGAAAATGTTTCAAGATTTTTCGAGCTTAGAAACTATTTTTAAACATTTTTTAAAGAAACTACATCTTGTCGTAGAAAATAATTTATTATTATTTAAATTATTTTCATTTTTGTAAAAATTTTATCACTGCTTTAGGTATGTCTATTCAACCGGTATATTTTTTTTAGAATTTTTCAAAAATTAAAAATAATTTTAAACTTTTTTTTTTATGCTTTCTTTATTATTTGCAGTATGGAGTAATTGCTTATATGTGATTTAGTAAGATAGAAGTTTTGTTTCTCTTTATTCATACATATGTATGTTTAGAAAGGAGTATGTTTAGAAAGGATTATGTTTAGAAAGGATAGAGAAAATATTAAGTCTTTTTCTCTGTATAACAAGATGTCAAGAAGAGAACGTCCCCGTACCGTTCGTACTGAGAACCAAGATCAGGAGAACGAAGGATTTAGATAAACTGAGCCTAATCTCTCTGAAGTTGTTGCCCAACTCCAGAGACAAGTAGTAGAGCAGCAATAAGTGATTGCCGACCTGATGGCAAATCAGCAGTCAGCTCCTCTCACTCCTCCAACTATTAATGTGGAGACTCCATTGGTGACTGAAGTCCCATCAGTTGCCCTGAAAGTCGCCACAACACCTAGAAGACAAGAAGCATACCTCATCCAGTGGCTAAAGTTGAAACCAGAAAGTTTCTCAGGCACGACTGAGCCCTGGGATGCCCAGGTTTGGTTCAAGACACTTGAGAGCACAATGGAGCTTCTTGACTGACCAGAAGTCGAGAAGGTTAAGTGTGTCTCTTTCTGCCTATCTGGAGATGCTTGTATGTGGTGGGAGAGAGTTAAAAGTAAAAGAATAGTCAACCAGATGAGCTGGGTTGACTTCAAGACGGAATTTTACGAAGAATTTTTCCGTCAACGGATCCCAATAGACATTATGAGGAGCTTATAGAATTCAGACAATGTGACCTACCAGTAGAAGAAGCGGTCAAAAGATTTAACAGGCTAGCTCGTCTTTGCCTAGAGTTAGTAAGTACAGAGAAAGAACGAGTCAGACTGATGCTCCGAAATGCTGAGACCAGAAATAACACTTAATGTGAGTAGTGAAACTCACCGACCACAGATTGGTGAAGAGCTGGTCAGCAGGGCATTAGTGAGCACTATCTGAACAGCATCAAGGCACAACAAACGCAACACAAGCCAGTCAAGATAGAAGACAAGACAGTGGGGAAACAGAGACCCCAGTCAAGTAATCAGAACTGGAAGGACAAAGATAACAAGAAAGACCCAAGCAGGAAGATGTTCGGGTAGTCTGTGAGTATCCAGAGGTATTTCCAGAAGAGCTACCTGGACTACCTCCCAACAGAGAAGTGGAGTTTGAAATTGAATTGGTTCCTGGTACCGGTCCAATTTCAAAAGCTCCATACCGCATGTCTCCAGCAGAGCTGAAAGAGTTACAAGAACAACTTCAGGAGCTGCTTGACAAAGGCTTCATCCGCCCTAGTCATTCACCATGGGGAGCTCCTGTGTTGTTTGTCAAGAAGAAGGATGGATCTATGCGAATGTGCATAGATTATAGAGCGCTGAACAAAGTGACAGTTAAGAACAAGTACCCTCTTCCCAGAATAGATAATCTCTTTGATCAGCTAAGAGGGGCCACGATGTTCTCAAAGATAGATTTGCGCTCTGGATATCACCAGCTGAAGGTTAAAGAAAGTGATATACCCAAAACAACTTTCAGGACCAAATATGGACACTACGAATTTGCAGTGATGCCATTTGGAGTGACCAATGCTCCATCAGTCTTTATGGAGCTGATGAATCATGTCTTCAGGGAATATTTGGACAAATTTGTCATCGTGTTCATCGACGACATTTTGGTCTATTCAAGAACGCCCGAGGAGCATGACACACACTTGAGAATAGTGCTGCAGATTCTTCAGCAGGAACAGCTCTATGTAAAATTCTCTAAGTGTGAATTTTGGTTAGACCAAGTAGCATTCTTAGGTCACATCATCTCAAGAGAAGACATCAAGGTAGATCTTGCCAAGATAGAGGCAGTCAACAACTGGTGTAGGCCCAAGAACGCTAGAGAGATCAGAAGTTTCCTTGGTCTAGTTGGGTATTACAGAAAATTTATGGAGGACTTTTCCTGGATAGCCTCTCCACTTACAACCTTGATGAGGAAGAATAAGAAGTTTGAATGGTCAGACAAATACGAGCAAAGTTTTCAAGAGTTGAAGAAAAGACTGACCAGTGCCCCCATTCTGACAGTCCCAGAAAGTGACAAGAGTTTTGACATCTACAGTGATGCTTCCAAGATGGGCCTAGGAGCTGTACTCATGTAAGAAGGAAAAGTTATAGCTTATGCTTCCAGACAACTTAAAGATTATGAGAAGAACTACCCCACTCATGATCTTGAGCTGGCAGCTGTGGTCTTTGCACTAAAACTTTGGCGACACTATTTATATGGAGTCCAGTGCAGAATCTTCACAGACCATCAGAGTCTTAAGTACTTCTTCACCCAGAAGGACTTAAACATGAGGCAGCGTAGGTGGCTAGAGTTGGTCAAAGATTATGACTGTGAAATCCTCTACCACCCAGGTAAAGCTAACAAAGTGGCAGATGCACTAAGCAGAAAGTCCAGTGCATCCCTGATGTCTTTGTCATCATTAGCCCTGCCACTGCAGAAGGAGTTGTCAGATTTTGGAATGGAAAT
>JBBMJZ010000096.1:4106722-4119612 GCA_037833815.1 Zingiber zerumbet | reverse complement strand
GTGTTCTAGGCGATGAAGGTGTAGATTTGTTTTTCTTGAAGCTCGATGGTCGATGGGTATTGCAAATATGGGAGGGTCTGCGATACCAGAGAACTTTTCGACGCAATGCCCGTGAAGAATGTTGTTTCTTGGATTACTATGATTCAAGGGTGCATAAGTGGAATGTGGGAAGATGGTTTTAGACTGTTTTTGCAGATGTGAAGAGAGATTGTGAGCTTCAATTCCATGACACTATCTCTCGGAGCCGGATCCTTTGGTCCGCTCCTAGACCAAGAAGATTGGTGGGAAGCAATGATTCCCATCTGTTAACAGGTGGGAGCCATTGTCCCTATCAATATAAAGGCTGGGCTATGGACTGGTCCAGTTTTTACGGACCAGAAGATCTACATCCCTATATATCATGATTGATACTTGCTCTGCATTGAACAAGGACAAGAAAGGATCAATTCCCAGCGATATAGGGAGGTAACGGCTAGTTTTGAATCTGTAAAGAAGAGGGATGTTGACAAACAACAACAAAAGGATGCCAACGTCATTTTTGGTCTCAATATGAAGATTATTAATAAGCCTACTGCTGCCAAATTGAGAGATCGACATGTCATATACCTAGTTGAAGAGGAGTTAACTCATTTTGCTGTCTTACATGGTATGGTGTTGAATTTAATTCTAGATCATTCTTTCTCCAAGCCGATGCAAAAGTGCTTGAGGAGTGTGAAGAGGGACAAGAGTAGTGTCCACGATAATGCACTCATCGGCGGGAGGATTTCTAAAGTACAATAGTTATTAATAAATCTGGTTGATTTGATATCAGAGGATTTTCCTCCAATACTATATTACTCTAAACTTGACAACTATTACTCTAAACTAGAGTTGTCAAACGGGCTAATCTATGACGGGACGGGTCAACTCATAGCGGGCTAACTATTTTGCGGGGCGGAACGGGCCAACCCACCAACTTGGCGGGTTAGGAAATTTCCAACTCAACCCATTCTAAGGCGGGTTGTGGGTTTGACGGGCCAACCCGCGGGCCCATCAAAAAATTTTAAAAAAATTAAAAAAATTTCATATCTTCAATATGTTACTTCGAAAAAGTTTACTACAATTAAATGTATCCATAAACATGTATTTTAAATATAAATGAACACAAACGAGTACTTATGTTGGATGAAAAGTATTATTTTTATTTCAAAATTATAACAAAGATAGATAATAAATTGGCCTAAAACTTAGTTTATATGTGTTTTTCAACCCGCGGGCCAACCCAAGCCCGAGCGGGCCGACCCGCGCGGGTCGCGGGCCTAGGCGGGTCGGCCCGCGGCGGACTTGGGTTGCTAAAATTCCAACCCAACCCGCTTAAATTGTTTGGCGGGGCGGGCCAACCCGACGGGCCCAACCCAAATTGACGGCTCTACTCTCGATGCTCTTTGAGGATTAGCTTGCCTCATCTTCATCTTCTTGGTGACTTGCCACTAGTGCAAGTTCAACCATCGCTTCGATCTATGACTTGGACGATGTTTCGTCCCATGCCGCATTTAGATTTCGATGCTTTGTTTGGACTGGTCTTTTGTTCTTGTCCTTATCATTGTCCTTGCTCTTCAATTTAGCGCAGTTATCTTTCACATGTCCTTCTTCATTGCAGTGGTAGCATCTTACCTTCTTCTTCTTCTTTTATCCTACACTAGATTAAATTTATTAGTTTTAAATAACTTTTTAAATTTCTTTACCATGAAGGTCGTTTCGTCATCATCAAGAGAAGTTTCTAATTCTGGTTCATCCATTTTTGCCATTGAGGCAATGTTATGCTTGGGCTCCTTTCTTCATATCTGTACATCTTGTTTCATGAACTTTAAATGTTGAAAATAAATCTTCTAAAGTACTTATCTCTAAATCCTTAGAAATATAATAAGCATCTACTAAGGATACTCATTCAGGAGTCCTAGGAAAGGTGTTAAGTGTGTACCTTAGTGAATCTCGGTTGGTTACCTTTTCTCCGATATTCGTGAGTCCGGTGATGAGTTCCTTGATCTTTGAGTGGAGGTGTACGACGATTTCACCTTCTTCTAATATAAGATTGCTGATATGGTTCTAGAGCAAATCCCATCTCATGAGTTTTTCCTCCGAGGTCCCTTCGGTAGTTCTAGGAATTTCTCCCAGGGCTCCTTGGCTGACTCGTAGGCTATGATCCGGTTGACTTCTTGAGGTGGTAAAACACTAAGCAGATAGAACTCTACTTTGCCATTTGCCACAAAGCTTGCTCCTTTTTCGTCCATTGGTATTCTTTTTTGCCTTCTGGTACTACAAAACCAAACTTCATGATTAATAACAAATCAAAATCTGTTTTAAAAATATCTTCATTTTTTCTTCCAGCTCGCGAATTCCCCCTCGAACTTAGGTGGGTAGATGCTTGGTTCGGTCATCTCTTGTGCTTCAATCGGCGGTTAGTCTTCTTGAAGCGGTTGGGCTCTGATACCACTTGTAGGCTCCTTGAAGGCTAACAAGAGGGGGTGAATTACCCTACACAAAAAATGAATACCCTTTCTCGATCTTGATAAGCTTTTATTAAGAAACACTTGCATAAAAAGAAACTAATCGACAAATAAGAAGGAAGAGGCAGATCGTTTACTTGGCTTGCAATCAGAGGATTGTTAATCCAAGGCAAGTAAAGCTCACTATCAAATCTCTTTCAGACGAAGAAGCCGCTTACAGCAGTTGACGCGTTGAATTACAAAGCTAAACTCAAATAGAATTGATTACAAGTATTATATTTAGCCTCTAGGATCAGGGCTATATTTATAGCCCTGATCGGGGCGCCTGGAAGGGTTCCAGACGCCTAGACATGAATAGAATTTTATCCTTGTCAAACCAGATAGTGATAGCATGGGTTTCGATACCATTTTTGGTCCCAGCCCCTGGAAGGGTTCCGGGTGCCCGGACTAATCGGCACAACCACTGTTGGGCAAGGTGCCCAGGTGATCTGGGCGCCCGGACCATTCGGGAGCCTGGACTTGGTCCAGGCGCTCAAACCCAAAAGTCAACCTCCTATTGACTTTTTGGTTCAGGTCTTTTGCTCTGGTTCCCCTCACTTGGGTCCAGGTCTTCCGCTCCCGCTCCGCTCTCTTGGATGATTTCAGTCATCCAGAATAGGGCTCACCCAAATCATTTTCCGACCTTCTCGAGCAACCTTCCGCTCCAGCTTCTCGTCCCTTGAAAATGCCATGTGCCTCCTCATCCGCCAGCGTACTCTTCTTCGGCAGCACCTCGTCCTTCGGACGCACCGAGCCCATCGACTCTCTCCCGTATCGTCCGTCTCGCTAGCTACGTCTTTCGCTCGACTTCCTGTGCTCCTAAGTTTTTGCATACTTAGACACAGGGCATCAAAACATAACAGGACTTAACTTGACTTGGTTGATCACATCAAAACTACCTCGGGGTATTAACAGCTTCTCCTCCTACAATGAAGGAGATTCTTTTAGTACATTTTTTTTCTTTGGATTAACAACCATCTAAGGTGTAACCAAGTAAAAAATTCTACCTCTTATTTTATTTCCTTATGTTGTTATTAATTATTTTGTTTATCTAATATTTGTGTCCTTGTTAACTTCCAAGCAGGAGAAATTTATAACTCCAATTGCTAGGTTATTCACCTCCTCTAGCCGGCCTACCGAGCCCTATAAGTGGTATCAGAGCTCAACCATCTTAGGATGACTAACCAACAACTGAAGCAATAAGACGATGGCCGGATCTAGCATTCACCCGCTAAAGATTGAGAGGAAGTTCGTGATGTGGAAAAGTGAATGGAGGTATTTTTTAAAATAGACTTTGAAATACTTTTAATAATCAAATACGATTTTGTACCACCTAAAGACCAGTATGGAACTGAAAAAGAAGAATACATGTGGATCAAAAAGGAACAAGTCGACTTCGTGGTAAACGGTAAAGCAGAGTTCCATCTACTGAGCGCTCTTCCACCCTAGGAAGTCAATCAGATTGGTAGCTATGACTCAGCTAAAGACCTTTGGGAGAAGTTTCTAGAGCTACACTAAAGAACCTCAGAAGCTAAACTCGCAAGATGAGATCTGCTCCGGAATCAACTCAGCAACCTTCAGATGGAAAAGGAAGAGATGGTAGCTCATCTACATACAAGAATCAAGAAGCTAATCACCGGATCAACGAACCTCGGAAAAATGGTAACTAATCTGGATTTACAGAGGTATTCCTTAAATGTGTTCCCAAGAACATCGGAATGGACGTCTATATATAATAAACTCCTACTATATCTCCAAGGACCTCGGGGTAAGTACTCTAGAAAGTCTATTTTCTACTTTCAAATTACACGAGTCTCGATGTGCAACACAAAGAAATGAGTCAAGTCAGAACCTAGCTTTACAAGCCAAGAAGGAGAACCGGATTCCAATACATCCCTCGACGAAGATGAAAGAACATACATGATAAGAAATTTTTAAAAAAAAATCAAATCTAATAGTTTTAACAAGTCACAGGCCAAGAAGTCTTTTTGAGGAAAAAGGAGAATAAAGTGCTACAACTACAATAAGCAAGGACACGTAAAAGATAACTGCCCAAAATTGAAGAAGAAAGACAAGGACAAAAGGCCAACATGAACGAAGCACAAGAACCTTAAGGCAACGTGGGATGAATCCTCGTCATCCAAATCAGATATCGAAGCATATGCCGAACTTGCACTAATGGCAAGTTACCAAAAAAATAGAGACAAAGAAAGCGCATCCGAGATGAGCATTGATGAAGGGGAGCTACTTTAGAGTAAAGCAACTATAAAGGGGGAAAGTCAAACTTTGAGACCGACATGGTAAGTGAGGTATGTCATCTTCCTCCTAACCAACTTTATGAAGGTATAAAATTAACATTTAAATCATTATGTAAGCATAAAACTAAGAATATCAAATTGAAAAAGGAAAATGTATATTTGAAAATTATTTTAGTTAAAGCATGTCCATTAGAAGATTTTTATAGAATTAAAAATGAAAATGAAAAATTAACTGAACAAATAGAAAATCAAAAAAGGATTTTTCATGTTCAAGCTTATATGTCCTAAAAAATAATTTTAAAAATTTTAAAAGGTAAAATTGGTATTTTAGATTTTATAAGGGCCTAACTAGAAAAATGACTCAAAAATATATTCTAAAAAAATATTTTGTTAATATGGTAGGTAGAAACTTATATTGGATTCCTAAATTATACTTAGTATGATTAAAGTTAATTTCTATGCATGTTTTAGATTTAATCTACTTTAATTTTTAACATTGCTTACAAAATTAATTAGTTTGTATATCTACTCTTCATAATTTCTAATGAAATTTTTTCTAGTAATGCAAAAATAAATTACCTAATGGTATAAGAATTTTCAGGATTTTTTAACAATTAAATAGTCGTTTTATAAATTTTTGATAAATAAATATAATTTGAAGTTTAAAATTTTTCAGAGATGAATTTTGAAAAACCTAATTTTTAGAATAATTACCGTTTTATTTTGAATGTCTAGAAAAAAGCCAGATTTTTAGGATTAGAAAACTATTTTTAAATATTTATTTTTGAAAATGACTTTATTTATTTAAAGTATTTTCTACAGTTAAAATAAAAAATATTTTTATACTTGAAATTTTTATCATGGTTTCAAATTTTTATGATTATCATTGACAAAAAATTTCAAAATATATCGACACATTAAAATAATTATTAAATTATTTTTTCAAAAACTCCTTATTAATTGTTTAAAAATTATCCTTTTTTGAATTTAATTTTGGTAAAATGTCATATTCCTGAAAATTCTTTTAGACACCCTAAGAATATTTCCCTTTTTAATACTTACTGTTTATATTTTTTCTAATATTTTTTAATGTGATCAAAGAGAGATAATAACTAGACGTTAAGTTTGGAGGGAATTTTATTGCATTTATCACTTGCAATTATATGACATATTTATTTAGTTATAATTTTAATTGTCATATTTAAGTTATTACTTGTTTGTTTATCCCTAATTTTAACTAAAGTTGATTTACATCAAAAAGAGAGAAATTGTAAGTAACCTATGTTGGTTTTTATATTGATCAATCGAGTTAAGTCGAGTCATGTGTTGTGTTGATATCTTGTATCTGAGTATGTAGGAATTTAGGAGCACAAGAAGTAGAGTGAAAGACGTAACTATCGAGAAGGATGACATGGGAAGCGAGTTAACTGACTCGGTGTATCCGAGGGACGAGATACTGTTGAAGAGTATACTAATGGACGAGAAGGATGTGCACAACGTGCGAGAGATGAGAAGCCGGGGAGGAAGCCTAATCGAGAAGAATGTCGAAGTTGGGTTTGGGTGAGATCAACTCCGGACGACCAGAGCATCACCCAAAGAAGAGTGATGAAAAGTTAACTGGTTTTAGAGGTTGGCTGTTCAAGCTGGCTAATAGAAGGTGCCCTCAAGATAATGGAAGGCACCCTCGTGCCTTGTCATGGAAGGCACCCTCGTGCCTTGTCATGGAAGACACCCTCGCGCTTTTTAATGGGAGGCACCCTCAAACAGGTTGGAGGCGCCTCCAGTAGCCGTTAACCTCCCATTGGAGAGGATAAACCTCCATCGAATTAAGGATAAACTCTATCCTCTTGGAGACTCTCTGGACCTCATTAGAGGCGCCTTCAAGCGAAAACCAACGGCAACATCTGCCCAGAATGCTATAAATAGCATCTTGGAGCTAATGAGTTAAAAACAATAACTTCTGTAATCAATTTCTAGCTGCTTTCTTGAGCTATCAACGTTTGTAAGAGGTTTCTCCGCCTACAATGAAAGGGATTCTTTTAGTGTTTTCTTTACCTTATATTAACAAGCATCTAGGTTGTAATCAAGTAAAAATCTCTGCCTCTTATTTTATTTCTTTATGTTGTTATTAATTATTTTGTTTATCTAATATTTGTGTCCTTGCTAAGTTCCAAACAAAAGAAATTTCTAACTCCAATTACAGGGCTATTCAACCCCCCCTCTAGCCGGCCTATCAGGTCCTATAAGATGTGTTCGCTCTTTCTATCCGGATAGATTTTCGAGTCTCTAACAATGAGGGCAAGTACGAAGCTTTGTTATCGGGACTCCAGGGTGCGAGACAAGTAGGAGCTTCTCGAGTCATAATCTATTCAGATTCTCAACTAGTGGCTTAATAGATAGTAGGGAATTTTGAGATAAAAAATGAGAAATTGCAAGGTTACGTCAAGGCCCTTTGAAAAGTTCCAAGTGCATTTTCAAGAAATCAGCCTTCAAAAAATATCTCGAGAGGAAAATTACAAGGCGGGCAAGCTAGCTAAGTTGGCCAGTACATTATCAAATTA
Source organism: Zingiber zerumbet (assembly GCA_037833815.1). Lineage (NCBI taxonomy): Eukaryota > Viridiplantae > Streptophyta > Magnoliopsida > Zingiberales > Zingiberaceae > Zingiber > Zingiber zerumbet. Next base: position 4,112,268 of record JBBMJZ010000096.1, on the reverse strand, counting down.
GAGAACAGAAGACTACATATCTCAAGTATTCTTAATTTCTCAAGTTGACCAAGTCATGAATCTAGAGGCGACGGGTTATTTGCAAACAAGGAATCCTTCCGGCCGACCCAGAGTAGGCTTGGGTACTCAAAAGAAAAGCGTCCCGATTCACCTTGATCGGGAATGCTTTATATCAGAGGTCTTTTGCTCGGCCCCTCCTCAAGTGTTTGGGTCAGGAGGATGTGGATTATGTACTGTGAGAAATTCATGAAGGCATTTGTGGTAATCACGGCAGAGCGAGGACATTAGCTTGAAACGTGTTGCTTGTTGGGTATTTCTGGCTAACCCTACAAGTGGGCACGACCTAGTTTGTCGCTGCTTGTTCCATCTTGTCAATAATACCAAAACTTATCTCATCGTCCCACTAATTGCTTGAAGATTATTACAATGGCTTGCCCTTTTGATCAGTGGGGGATGGATATCGTGGGGCATTTTTCTATCATCAAATAACAGAAGAAATTCTTACTGGTAGCTATAGACTATTTTTCCAAATGAGTGGAAGTCATACCTTTGGCCCATATAACTGAGCAAGAAGTCATGAAGTTTTTAAGGCAAAACGTAGTTTGCCAATTCAGTATACCTTACCAATTAGTCTCTAATAATGGGCAATAATTCCAAGGTCGACGTCTGAAAGAATGGTGTGAAGGTTTCAGCATTTATCAAACTTTTACCTTAATGGTTTACCCGCAAACCAATAGACGTGTGGAGGTAGTGAATCGAGAAATAATCAAAGGTTTAAAAACCAAGCTGGATGATGTTCACGGAAGTTGGGTAGAGGAGCTGCCTGTGTTTTGTGGGCCTATCGGATAACCCCCTGAGAAAGTACAAGAATGACCCCATTTCATCTGGTCTATGGGGGCGAAGTAGTGGTTCTCGTAGAAGTTAGCGATGAATCCTTCAGAAGAATGGCGTATGGGTCAAATAATGATGAATTATGCCTCATCGATTTATATTTGATTTCAGAGACTAGAGCGAAGGTCACTACTCGGCTCAAGACATATCACTAGAGGATGTGTCTCAACTACAATAAACAGGTAATACCCCATTCGTTCTAAGTTAGCGACCTAGTGTGGAAGAAGATAAAACCAGTAGGAGATGTGGGTAAGCTGGAACCATGATGGGAAGGACCGTTTCGGGTGACGGAAAAGACGAGCAAATGAGTGTATTATCTAACAAATTCTAATGGTAAAGTACTCGATTGACAATGGAATACTAACCATCTGAAGTCGTATTTCTCCTAAGTCTGGCTCCTTATCTCATTTTTTTCCATATCTTATGATTATTAGTTGTTATACTGTTATTTGTTTGTTAAAAAGATGTACTCACTTCTTTTATGAGAATGAAAAGCTTTTGTTAACCAGTCTGGTTCCTCAACTTCCCCCGACTCCCCTATGTCCTTTTCAGGGCCCAAACTCCCCTGACTTGGACATAGTCGAGGTCAAAATCCTTTTCGGTTGCCATAGCAACCTCACTCCTTCTCAGGAGGCGAGCATATGTTGTATCATCAGTGTCCTTTTCAGGGCCCAAACTCTCTCGACTTGGACATAGTATGTGTTGAGATTCTTTTCGGCTGCGGTAGAAACCTCACTCCTTCTCAAGAGTCGAGCATATGTTGTATCATCCATATCCTTTTCAGGTTCAAAACTCTTTCAATTTGGACATAGTCAGGGTTGAGATCCTTTTTCGGCTGTGGTAACAACCTAACTCCTTCTTAAGAGTCGAGCATATGTCGTATCACCCATGTCTATTTCAGGACCCAAACTCCTCCAACTTGCATAGTCAGGGTCAAGATCCTTTTCGGCTGCAGTAGCAACCTCACTCCTTCTTAGGAGTCAAGCATATGCTATATCGCTCATGTCCTTTTTATGGCCTAAATCCCCCTGACTTGGACATAGTCGGGGTCGAGATCCTTTTTCGGCTACGGTAGCAGCCTCACTCCTTCTTCGGAGTCGAGCATATGTTGTATCACCCATTTCCTTTTTAGGGTTCAAACTCCCCCAACTTTGATATAGTCGAGTGGAGATTCTTTTCGGCTGCGGTAGCAACCTCACTCCTTCTTAGGAGTCGAGCATATACCGTATCGCTCATGTCCTTTTCATGGCCCAAATTCTCCTGACTTGGATATAGTCTGGGTCAAGATCCTTTTCAACTATGAAAGCAACCTCACTCATTCCTAGGAGTCAAGCATATGTCATATCATCCATGTCCTTTGCATGACCCAAACTCTCCCGACTTAGATATAACCAGGATCAAGATCCTTTTTGGTTGTGGTTGCAATCCCACTCCATCTCAGGAGTTGAGCATATGTCATATCATCCGTATTCTTTTCAGGGCCAAAACTTTTCCGACTTGGACATATAATCATGGTCAAGATTCTTTTTCAACTGCGGTAGCAACCTCACTCCTCAGGAGTTGACCATATGTCGTATCGTCCATGTCTTTTTCAAGGCTTAAACTCCCTCGACTTGGGCATAATCTGGGTCGAGATCATTTTCAACTGTGATAGCAATCTCACTCCTCGAGAGTCGAGCAAATGTTCTATCACCCGCAACCTTTTCAAGGTCTAGACTCTCCCGGCTTGGACATAGTTAGGGTCAAGATCATTTTCGGTTGTGATAACAACCTCACTCCTTCTCAGAAGTTTAGCATATGACATATCACCCATGTTCTTTTCAGAGCCCACACTCCCTTGACTTGGACATAGTTGAGGTTGAGATCCTTTTTCAACTACGGTAGCAACCTCTTTCTCAAAAGTCAAGCATATGACACATCACTCGTGTCCTTTTTAGGACCCACTCCCCCGACTTGGACATAGTTGGGGTCAAGATCTTTAGTCGACTACGGTAGCAACCTCACTCCATATCAAGAGTCAAGTATATGCTGCATCGTTCGTATCCTTTTCAGGATCCAAACTCCCTTGATTTGGACATAGCTGGAGTCAAAGATCTTTTTCGGTTGCGATGGCAACCTCACTCATTCTCAGGTGTCGAGCATATGTCGTATCGCCCGTGTCTTTTTCAAGGTCCAAATTCTCCAGAATTGGATATAGTCAGAGTCAAGATTCTTTTCTGCTACAGTATCAACCTCACCCCCGCTAAAGGGTAGAGCATATACTGTATCGCTCACGTACTTTTGAGCGCTCAAACTCCTCTAACTTGGACGCAGTCAGGGGGGGGATCTCTTCGGCGACCCAATTGTCCCGACTTGGACATAGTCGAGGTCGAAATCCTTTTCAGCTGCGATATCAACCTCACATTTGCTAAGGAGTTGAACATATACCATATCACCCATATCCCCTTCAAGACCTAGACTCTACCCGTGGTCTAACTATATTGCAGTACCAATTGGTTTGGTCGCTAAGAGGTCAACTAGAGTGAGTTATTGGGTTTTATCCAAGGTCTAGCTCCTCTTAAAGCGGGCAATCGGTGTAAGATTAATGAAGTAAAGAACAGAGTAAATCTAGGCAAGGATACAGAAATTTCTTGGATCGAGTTCATATACAATAGTTAATTACAAAGGGATGGAGGAGAGAATAAGAAAAATCATAAGAAATCTGTCATGCTCCCTCTTGCATGTTGTCCAAGATTCTGAAAAATTGAATTGGTGGCAAAGGCTGATCAGCGAGAAGGTGACCAGACTCATGCAGTTGCTTTAAGGTCTCATTCACCCCATGTTGTACCATGCGGGCTAAGTGGGTCCCAATCATGGTATAAAACTCCTCTAACTTGAGGAATTTCCTTTTCTTCATAGACTAGTGCTCCTCCTCAATGACCCAATACCCATGTAGCTCCACTGACAAGCTAGCTGATTGATCTTGTTAATCCTTAAGGGTAGCATGTAGCTCCGCTTGGGAAACTGTTAAGGATGCAATTTCTATTTGAAAGACACTGGTCGATGAACGAGCCTTATTCAAGTCAAGAAGTTATTTTTCGGTCATTGCTTGGACAGCTTGTGTGGCCTGATGTGCAGACTCCAAGTCTCCTCGCAGCTCGCTCTCGACTCTCACCAGGGTGGTCTTTGCTTCACTGCGGGTTGACCCTAGCTCATGCATTTGATCCTCGACCAACACTTTATTTGATTGGGCTTCCTCCCGCGTAGTAATCAATACACCTCTTGCAGATTTAGTCTCTTTTGGCAAGCATCCAACCCCTCCTTGGCATTGCTGACCTCCGATGTGGCTGTCATCAGCTTGACCTATTCCTGGGCCACTAAGAGTTTCAATTTTTTTATCTCCCCCTGTTGCTTCTTCCCTGACTCCAGAGTCTTAACCTAAGTTTCAAGGGTGTCAATTTGTACCTACCGTTGGCTTATGTTATGTTCAGCTCATAGAGTGTTCACTCTAGCCTCAACAAGGTCTTATCAAAGATGTTGAATTCTGGATAAGGTAGTATCGAGGTTCTCCTCCAACTCCTTCAGGGGGGATAATCTTCCCTGGGACGTGGTAACGTCTGCTTTGGCGGCAGTCAGCTGACCCATCAAATCGTCCACTCGAACTAGAAGCTCACGGCAACCTATACCACCACTTGGGTAACCGTTGGCTAAAGATAGATAGCCAAGACATGTGATCCACCTCAGTATTTAACAAGTCATCGACCAGGTTCCTGTAGGAGAGGATCTTGACAACAACCTCACCATCCACCCATCTTCTAGCCATAAGACCAACAAAGGTCACTGCATATTGAAAGACCTTGGTGTCCTGAGGTCCTGGGGAGACCCTTATTCCACTAGGGCCAGTGCCCTCAGGTACGGGAGATACAATAAGTCCAACTGAAGGGTGAGAAGTATTGATGCCTGGATCTCCCCGTCGAGAGGAAATAGGAGTGGAGGCTCCGGCAAGGGTGGATCTAGGCTGCGTCGATAGGGTCGTAGGATCGGTGGACTAAGCCTCGACTATGAAAGTTTAGGAGTGGGAGGATTACACAGCCCGAGAGGGGGAGGAAGATCGTCGAATGATTCAAGGAGAACAACGTCTTTTTCAACTTATTCGTAGAGGGACCCTAAACTCGTCAGATAATGTCTGATCTGGGTTTGTAGGAGGAGCCACCTCTGGTAAGACGACTGGAGGGAAAGAAGTACCCTCTGCAAGGGGTTATGGAATGATCTCTGTCGGAGATAAAGGGGGCGTGAGTGTGATGACGGACGTGGGGGTATGTGTAACATCCGTAGCCATCTCTGCCTTGGTCAGGTAAAAAATCTCACTACCTTGCGCCTCCAATTCAACATCAGTCATCCTAAGAGCATCTTTGAAAGAATCTTTCAATATGAAGAAGTATTTTCAGTTAGAAAATAAGAGCCAAGGAAAGGAGCAGGATAGTACCAAAAGATAGTCGAAGGGGAGTTGGAAGTGTTAGGATGTATACTAAAAGCCTAGCTTTTTGTAAACATTTATTTTGAAATAAAAATCACATGGTCAAGTGTCTCTGCATTTATGTTAAATGTAGTTGTCCATTTAATTTATATTGTAGATAACATGGTGTGTGGTGTCACACAGAAAATCATGTTATCAG
>JBBMJZ010000096.1:4083890-4100438 GCA_037833815.1 Zingiber zerumbet | reverse complement strand
AGCACTCACATTATACTCACCTGGTAAGTCAAGCTTGTATGCATTATCATTGATTCGAGCAATGACTTGAAATGGACCATCTCCTCGTGGATGCAACTTAGTACGACGTTTAGCTGGAAATCTTTCCTTCCTCATATGAACCCAAACCCAATCTCCGGGTTCAAAGATCACTTTCTTTCGTCCCTTGTTGGCTTGCGCTGCATATTGTTCAGTCCTCTTTTCAATTTGCAATCGAAATTTCTCATACAGTTGCCTCACAAACTCAGAGATAGGCAAAGACGACAAATCTAAAGGCACTCCTATAAATCAAACATAGGAATCAAATAAAAATATCTATTTCATTCTATCATCGAAACTAAAGAGTAGATTTTTCTTGTTTTATTCATTGTCAATTCTATTTCTAAGGAATATCTATTCCAATCCTTATCAATTTCATTCTATGGGTGGCTTAATTTGCTTGACCCGCTTGACAATCCGTCTTATTTGCACAACCCACTTGACTTAATCAATGTCATACAACTCACCACTCAATCAGTTTGTCTAGTTTGATTAGTTTGTCTTTCACAATCAATTCAATTCACTCCAATAGTTGAACTTGATTAGTTTGTCCTACTTAAACTTTCATCTAGCTTAATGAGTTCGCCCTCCTTAATCCATCTATCATGCCCCATGACCCAACTTGATCGTTTAGCCCAATTGAATCATTCAACCCAAACAAACAATTAAATCTACTTAACCTCATTGATCCACTAATTCATCCAACCCAATCAATTCATCCAATCCTACCAGCTCGACCAATCTACCAAACCCAACCAATACCTATTATGTCGAGTCCAACCTCCTTGTTGGATTTATTTTGAATACTCACTCTGCTGAACCCAACTGGCTAGTTTAGAATAGCAAGCTCGTGCAACTTACTCCGTCTATCAGAGGCTTCCCACGTAACTTGTCCGTTCTTCTTTGTCCAATAGCTTGTACGAATTGCTCAACTCATTCAATTTACCTTTTTTTGTGTGACACGATAAGCCTATTAAGGCCACCAAAATTATTTTTGTGTTTACCTGATCCATCTAGTAGTTCGTCCGAACCTAATAGTGGACCTTATACTTTCAATCCATCCGTCTCATGCCCTAATGGTCCCTAGAAATCAAGAGAAAGGATAAGTATTATTTGGAGAATATAATAGATACCGAGTTATTATTTCATGCAATAGAGTAAGAAATAGCTGAGGAGGAAGTTGAGAACAAAAATTAAATTGCACTAGTATTCATTTTTCTAAACAAACATAGAAATCCTTATTCTAGGGAATTTATAAGCAGTAAAAGAATTATTCTTACAAATCAATAGGATTGGAATGAAATGAGAATGATTTATTCCTTCCATAACTCCATTTTAATGTTTGGATGAATAGTTTAAGTGTAATGACCTATTCAAAAAATAGCTTATTCTATTTTATCCAATGTTTAAAATTTCGATTCGTACTGATGTTTTAGTCTCAGATCGGAACGATACGATTTCGGTATCATATCGTGCCGTGCCGATTTTTTTATTTATATATAGTAATTATAAGATAAATATGTTTATGGTGTGTATAAAAATAAGTTGTGTATTGATTTCTTATAAGTTCTCAATTATTGAACAACTTAATTTTATTAGAAAAAATAATTAAATATAATTTTCTTTAAATAAAATTGATCTATCAATAACTTACTTAAAATTATTCTATCTATAATAATAAGTATATATATTAATACAAAGATATATAATAATTATATAAATTAACTACTTATTTATTTATTTATTAAATAATATATATTTTAACTAGTAAAAATATAAAATAATAAAAAAATATTAGAATATAAATCTAAGTTATTAGAATTTTTTAAAAAGTTTTTACAATTTTTTAGAATATTTTAAATTTTTTAGAATATTTTAAATGAAATTTAAAATAATAAAAAATAATAAAAAAATATTAGAATATAAATAGAATTATTATATTTTTAAAATATTTTAAATAAAATTTAAAACATAAAAAAATTAGAATATTAATTAATAATTTTTTTTTAATTTTAAATATATTTTATTAAGATAATTTAATTAGGGTTTATAAAAATTTCTTCAAAATATCACACTTACCTTAAGAATTATTTAAACTAATTAAATAGAAAGTAAAAGAAAAAAAAAAGAACGCGATGCGAGGTGCGGCGCCGTAGGTCACGAGGGAGGACAAGGACGAGCCCGGTAGCGCTAGAAGCGTGGTCGGACGCTTTCGGCAACACCGGAAGAGTCGTCGGACGCATTCAGCGGCACCAGAAGCGTCACCCGACGAGTCCGACAGCACTCGGGCTTCGCCGGATGCTTCCGCTGGTGCCAAAGGCGTTCCACGACACCTTCGGCGCCGCAAGAGGCATCCCACGTCGAAGGCATCGTGGGACACTTCTGACGCCTCTGGAAGCATCCTGACTCCTCCGACACCGTCGGAGGCGTCCCGCAACTCCTCCAACGCCGCCTGAGACGGTGTCAAGATGGGGATGCCTTCGGTGCCGATTTCAAATGGCTGACAGAACAGTAAAAACCGTCTTTATCGGGTAGCATATAACGACATTTCATTCCTTGATTTTACTCATTCTACAGTGTAATAGATGAAACATTTACACCCTATTAAATATAATACTATTTATCATCTCATGTCCAAAGTAGAAATTAAGATACAAATATGAATTGCACAAGCAAGACAAGTCGAGTTTATTGAAAAAGTCCAACAAATTATATGAATCAGGTGGGTTATGGGATAGTGGCATAGGCAAACCAGTTGGGTTAAGCCATCAAAAGGGACACGCATACCAATTGGGCCGAGCCAAGCCATCAAGGGGTACAGCAAACCAGTTGGGTAGAGCCATCAAGGGGCCAGCTAAATGAGCAATAATAGATGGATGGACAAGGAAAATAAGTAGGTCATGCAGTTTGGGCAGATAGAGCAGGCTAGCAAGATAAATCAAGAATTAGATGGAACAAATCAAATAAACCGGATGAATCAAACAAGTCAAAAGGATAAGGTGAATTGGGTGTTGTTGGGTGAATATAAGGAGCCTAAAAAATTGGATTGGCAAATTGGATTAACCAAGTATATCAGAATCAAATTGATTGAACAAACCAAAAATATGAATCATTCCACTTATCATGTCATTCAACTAACGCAACCAACCAAAGGAACAAAATCACCATTCTATACTATTTTCATTCACATTCTCATTCCATTCTCTTCCATCCACAAATCAAGCAAGGCCTATGGGTGCAAAAAATTTCAAACTGAAACAATCTAATCCACAAGTATAGCAACATTGAAGAGAAGAATACCAATGGTACTCTTTAATCTTTCTAAAACAATTAGTTCAATATGTATAAGTAGGAAAAAGAAAGACTCAGTCAAATTTATTCCAAGAGTACTAGCAAGCAACAATTGTATTTCATGCTCATAACTTTGAATATTTGGTCCAGAAACATGAAAATGTTAAAGCAAAGATTTTTCTCAGTTGGATTACATTGAAACAACTGATCATTTCCACTCCCTGAAATTATTTAAGGCAATGAAGTACCTATGGTGTTGCTTGAACCAACAATGTCATTTTCTGCTGTTCCTCTAGAATCTGGTTCTGATTCACAATTTCCAGCACTAAAATTATCATCTAAAGTTGCTGATTTTTCTGGGGATGAACCATTTTCTTGGCACCAGAAGAAGGGCATTCTCTGTTCATCTTCTCTCATCCTAGCAGCATAATCATTAATGTTGAAGCCCACTTGGCTATTTCCTCCAAATGCACAGTCTAATTCATCCATATTGAAGAACTCTTCCATGATCAATTTGGAGTTGCCATCATTTGGGTATACGAACTTTACTTTTCTATAGGTCTTTGGTTCGAGCAAGTGTTTCGCAATCTGTGAAAAAACATAGATTAAGTACTTCAACTAATATGGACCTCCATTCAATGATAAGGCAGCATGAGAACCAATATATTCTGCAAATTGGCACTTGTATAAAAAGAATAATATTAGATGTATTGATTCTGAGAGTAGTTTCTAGCTTGCAATTTTATCTTTACAGAAAAATAATTAGGAATTCTTTTTTCAAAATAAATTAATGAATATTAGAAGATCTTAACAAAAAAGAAGGGTAGAAAAGCAGATTATAGAGAATCAGTCTTCACATATACCTCAAAACAGTATGATACTAAGAACTGAACAAAATTGATAAAAAAATGCCAAGAGTAGAGAGATTTATCTAATTTATAGAATATCTCAATACTAGAAAAGCCAATCTAGAAAAAGTTTTACAGGAAGTTGCTGGATGTGTCCTTGTGTCCTTAAAGATAAAAGGGGTTTTAAGAATATCCACGAGATTGAGTAAGCAACAAAAGCATCTTTTTTCCTTGATGAAAAAGAAAGGAGAGAAGTTATGATTTACTGAGAGCAAAGAATCATGTAATTTATGAAATAAGCATGTTGCTTGCACAAGGTTAGCTCATCCTCTATGATCAGAACTGCAATAGCAGATCCACACAGGATACTTAAATTTGAAAGTATGGACAAGGATAAGCATTAGCAAATGCAAAATAAACTTTATTCTAGGATTCAGACACTGGTTTTGTGATGCAGAGCCATAAACAAAATAATATCACAAAAAAGTAACAAGATCAAAATGTTCAGATATATAATTTGCAAAAGGAGGATGCATACATTCCAGAAAGGTTCAAAGAACTTTGGCGGGTCGTAAAGTATGGCTAAGCCCAATCTTTCAGGGTAATGATTTTGCAATACATCAGCTGTTGCTTTGGTTGTCCTGATTGATATATTTGACAGGTCGAATCCTTTGAAATCAATGAGCCACACCATTTGCTCCTGATCAGATGGAAGATTCAATATGGCATTCTCCATACAGTATACCAAGTATCTAATCTTTCCCTTGATTGACTTTGAGTTCTACAGAATGAAAATGAAGATGTGGAAAGTTAGGCACAAGCGGCAAATATGTCTTACCAACTGCAAAAACTCAGCAGGAATCTTGAGTGAAGAACAGTCTTAGTATATTCAAACCTCACATCGAGGTCTCATGACAAGAATGCTCCTTCCTAATTTATCCGAGAAACTTGTTCTGTAAATTTTTCCAGTTTCAGCTTCGCTGGCTATTTCATCCTAAAAATAATTAAGAAGAAATAGCAACAAGAAATGAGTTCAACAACACAAATAAGGACATATAGAAAAGTAACAAACTTACCAAAACTTATCTAAACAAATCCAAAACTATGACTTCCATTGATACATAAAAGAACATTTGGAGGTATAGTATAACCAATCAAATTTGACTTGGTATAGACATTCTCTCAGTAGCTTGAGATTATTTTCAAAAAAACATGATAGAACTTTCTGTTTATTCTGTTTCTCTTATTTTTCGACCTGTTAACAGCTCCTAAGCCAATCTCTTACATCTTACTTCACAAACAAGGATGAATACTTCCATTCCTTTTAATGGTGGTGTTATCGGGGAATCATTCATTCATTTGAAAAAAATGAAAATTGACAAACCAGAAAGATATATGTGACGTGATTTCTAATGAATTTTCTCCTGGAAATGGCATTTGAGAAATCTCAAGGATATGCTCTACACAGTCAAATTTATAGGAACCTGTATAACATACTGAATCTTCACAAATTTCCTGGAAATTTCAAATCCACTCATAATAAAATATCTTTCCAGAATATTCTGAGATAGGAACTTCAGAAAACGAAACTATCATTAAAAATACAACAGAAGGGAAAAGAACAAGAGCAAAGAGTTTACTCACCCAATGAATTTTTTCTGGTTCATATTCAAGTCGCCACTTCAAGGTCTCTTTTAACATTTTAGTTGCTTTTTGAACATTCCAGTTTCTTGCTGTTAAATATCTTGCAATTGATACATCAGAAGCATAAAGACGTAACTTATCTGGCAGTGAACCCAGTGATGCTCTTACCTCATTTATCTGGAATGGGTACAGAAAAACATGCATAATTGGATTTGGGGGAAAAACTCAGACTCGTGATACATATCACCCCAGCAACTTAAATTAACAGACAAGTAAAAATGTACAGTTGTTATCCATCAGAAATACCTTTTCCCTTTGTTTTTCAGAAAAAGATTGTTTTTCTGAAAAATTCATGCCAGAGTCAACAGAACTCATCACTTGTCGTATATTTCCTAAGAATTGCAATTAGATAGAAGAAGAAACTGTCAGACAAGTATACTAACTACAAAATAAATAGAAGTTCAATGCAAGATGTTCCTAGTTGGTCGAATCGCTTAGCAACACAGCTACTTCAATTTGCCAGTATATAATATATTCAAGTGCTAGAAAGAGAAACAAGCAGATGTCATAGTTTCCTAATACCAATGCTTTGATGATACACAGGTCATAAAGTTTCTAGGTTAGGGCCCACAGAAACTACTACCACTGCATGGAAAAAGACTTCTCAACTATATATATACCCCTGAAACTTGATGGCAAAGCTAGGCATAAGGATTGGGGAGCTACTCCTTTGATCTAGCCTATTCGGCATGTGTGTAAGGCAAGCCAAGCAGCGACAAGAATTGTGGCAGCGTGCAGGGCTGTTAGATACAACTCACATGTCAAGCAGGAGGTAGACTTAGATTGTAGCGAATAAATGTGAGGATTGGATGTGTTGGTCTGAGCATTTAGCCAAGCAGACTTGCAAAAGATGTAAACGATGGCATGCGATGGGCGCATGCAATGCAACACGACAGTTGGAGTAGCAAGGGGGTTGTTTCGCCTAAGTCGCGGTGCTAGACTTGGGCAAAGCACAAGAGCGTGCAAGTTGACCTTTGGCATGGTGCCAAAACAGTAAATTGATATGGGCAAACAATTTTGTATATGTGGGAAAGGTAGTTAGAAAAACTGTCATGTAACTGTCAAGTCAACCGCTGCCTATGCATTATAAATAGGCAAGATTGGGCAGTGGCAACGGGAAAGTAAGCAAATCAGTCATGTTTCACTTTGTAATCCTTGATTATTGTTGTGAATAATAGAGGTTGGGTACATTGTGTGTTGCTTGCTTGTGGCTTTCGTTGGCCATTTGTAGGAGGCATTTATTGTGAGCATTTTGTAGGATTGAAAAGCGCTAGAGGAGGAGGAGGAGGAGGAGGAGAGGGGGGTGGGGGGTGGGTGGGTGAATAACGCTCATGGCTTTTTCACTTTTTCCATAAATCAATAGTATACGCAGTGAAAAGAAAGAATTCAAAAGAAGAATCAACAGAGACAAAACTAACACGTTATTTTTACTTGGTTCCAGAACCTGAAGCGACTTCTACTCTAAGGCTCGAGATCGTCGATCGCTTTTGTTGGACAATCCACTAATAATTCCGAATAAGTACAAGTACAAACTGATAATAATTTAAGTGCTATAAACAAAATTATACCGACAACTAAAGATTCGGAGATTCGTGCTTTCACTTATCGGAGCAGCGTTCTAGTCGAGTCATCTTTCGAGCAATGCGCAAGTTGTTTCTCTTGAGGTGTTGGTCGAAGTCCATTTTATAGGCCACCTCCGGGCGCCCTCACGTGGCATTCTCGCGTCGAAACTCTATCCAGCAACTTTTATTCTTACCTAAGCGCCTGGACGCTGATGTGTGCTGACTAATTGGAGCGCGCTAACTCATCTACACGCACGGCTGAGTTTGGCTAGTCCGAGCACCTGGACCCGGTCCGGGTGCTTGGACAGGCGCTTGAATGCCTATTTTCCGGCCAATCTTCCAGCTTCGATTTCCTGCACCACAGAGTCAGCACAACAAGCAAAATGTATTATTTTGAATGAATTTGACAGTCTTAGGATTGTCCGGTTTTGACTTTCAGATTTCCGCGAAACCCTAGCTCGAACCGATGTATACTATTCCCTCAACGGGAAACATATCCTCACCTACTCCTCTTAAGAGAGTTTACTTGATGTCAAACCAGTCTTCCAAAATGTTTGGACTTTTGCTCAACATCCGAGACTTCAGGACTTTCTGCTGGATGTCTGATTGCCGACCTGTCCAGTTTTCGCCTAGTATCCGCGACTTCCAGGGCTTTCACGTACTATCCTCAACTAGTAGGATTTTTCGCTCGATGCCCTTGACCTGCTAAGACTTCCACCCAGCCTCTCGGACCAGGACTTCCTTACCTAGCCGCAACTAGAGCTTTCCACATACCTAGTATTCACTAGGACTTTTATCTTTCCTAAACTCACTTAAGACTTTCCTGCACACTCAATCATAATTATTAGAACCATAATAACCCTTAACTTTGAACACTTTGCGATTATCAAAACTTGGGTTCGATCATCTGGTGCTTCCTGCACCAACACATTTGTGGTGCATTAGTTGGTTGAATCAATTGCAGGACTTGGTGGCCACGTAAGAACATTTCTAAGGCACAAATTTGACCCTGTGACAACTAGTGTCAGAACATAGAAAGATGCTCGTAGTCAACCATGAGATCAGAGAACGAATTGCAAATGTTAAAGCCTTAATCAATTTTGTTCATGAGGGAGAAGGTGATTACAATCTAATTGCAAAAATTACTGATTTGGAGGCTACTATGGCTGATGGAGGAAATGGCTCAAATTTGTAAGAATAATGTTGGTCTGTGCTTCGAATTGGTCATTCTACAAAAGCAATGGGAACTTAAAAATTTCTTGTGGGATATGATGTACTAGGGTGTTTGAAATTGAGAAAGTGACAATTTTCAACATGTACCTTGTTGGTTATGCAAAATTATGGTGGAGAACGCGCATGGAGGATGATTCCAATGCTAGTTGGCAAAATATTAACACTTGGGATTAGCTGAAGAATGAAATGAAGGACCAGTTCCATCTAGGCAACACTTTGTGGATTGCATAAGATGGGTTGAAACATATCAAACAGAAGGATTATGTGAGGGACTATGTCAAAGAATTTAGTTCTTTGAGTATAGACATTAGAATATGTTTGAAGAGGACAAGTTGTATAATTTCCTTTATGTTTTGCAGCCTTGGGCAGAGATTGAAGGTAAAATGTGAAGAATCTTCCTAGTGCAATTGTTGTCATTGATGCCTTCGTTAATTTTCATGTAAACAAAGATATCTACATGCTTCCTTGTCTTCCAAATCCATGAACAATTGAAAGGATAAGGAAGGGGAATAGAAGAACAATATGGGTAACAATTAGTGGAAAGACAAGAATGATCACATTGCATCCCAAGGAAAGAACAACTTAAAAAACCAAGGTTGTTTCTTGTGCAATGGGCCTCACTTGGCAAGGGATTTTCTTGAGTGAGGGTATTTAAATGCTCTCTTGGTGGAGAAGAACATTGGATGCCCAAAACAGGAAGTTGCTCTTGTTAATCTTTTACATTTGTTGAATCCAATTATTAATTTTAAACTTGTTGAATTGCTAACCAATATGTCAGAGGACATGGTGCGAACGCATTGTCTACTCTTGCACATTGATATGGAAATGAACAGAACAATTGTTCATGCAATTGTTGACACGGGAGCCACTCATACCTTTGTATCTGACAAACTTGTGCAATCATATAGGCTGTCAGTGAGCAAATGTCCAAGTTATATCAAAGGAATGAATGCAACGACACAGGCTATTGGGGTATGGATTATAATGCCTCTATTACTACTAGGCACTTGGGTTGAGAAGGTAAATATGATGGTGATTTAACTTGAGGATTTTCAACTCATTCTCGGTATTGATTTCTTGCGGAAGACAAAGACAATACCTATGTCTCGCTTAGATAGGATCATGTTGATACAAGAGTCAAATCCTTGCTTTGTTCATTTGTGTGCACCTTTATGGGAAGGGTCAGGATAAGTGGAAGACAGACAACATATCCGTGGTATCACTTGAAAAGGTATTGAAGAGTGGTGAAACATGTTATTTGACTGCCTTGATTAAGAATGAACCTGACATGGAGGTTGAGATGACTGGCTTTGTTGTTATCATTTTAAGGGATTTTGCGAGACATGAAATCTTGCCACTGCGATTGCTTGATTCTAAATGGACTATTGAGGTCACATGGATACTTCTAGCAAGGTCATTGGTGCTATGATGGAGAAAGAGGCCTACATACAAAAGCATTCAACGAGGACATCGAGTTCTTCTGGTAGGGGTGGTTTGTTAGCCCCTTAAACTTGGAATAAGGATTGAGGCACTGCTCCTTTGATCCAGCCTATTGGGTATGTGAGCAAGGCATGCCAAATAGCAACAAGAATTATGGCATCGTGCAAGGATATCCAGATACAAGTCAAGCAGGAGGTAGACTTGGATTGTAGTAAAGAGGTTCGAGCATTTAGCCAACAGACTTGCAGGAAATGTGAGCAATGACGTACGGTGGGTGTATGCAATGCATCATGACAGATGGAGCAGCAAGGGGGTTGTTTCACCTAAGTCGCGGTGTCGGGCTTGGGCAAAGGACAAGGCATGCAAGCAGACCCTTCGTATGGTGCCAAAACAACAAAATGATGTGGGCATACAGTTTTGTACATGTGGAAAAGGTAGTTAGCAAAACTTCCATGTAACTGCCAAGCTAACCGCCGCATATACATTATAAATATGCAAGGTTGGGCAGCGGCAAAGAGAGAGTGAGCTAATTTGTCATGTTCCACTTTGTAATCTTTTATTATTGTTGTGAATAATAGAGGTTGGAAATTTTTCTATACATTTTATGCTGCTTGCTTGTGACTTTCGTTGGTCATTTGTGGGAGCCATTCTTATGAGCATTTGAGGTGTATTAGTTGGTTGAATCAAGTCAGGGACTTGGTGGCCGAACAGGAACATTTCTAAGGTAGGAATTTGACCCTGTGACAAATGGTATCAAAGCATAGAAATGCATGTAGTCAACCACGAGATCAAAGAAGGAATTACAAATGTTGAAGCTTTAATCAATTTTGTCCCTAATGGAGAAGATGATTACAATCTAATTGTAAAGATTGCCAATTTGGAGGCTACTATGGATCAAATTCGGGGGTCTTTATAGAGGAAATAACACTTGGGATGGGTTGAAGATGGAAATGAAAGATTAGTTCCTTCTCAGCAACACTTCATGAATTGCACAAGATGGATTGAAATGTCTCAAACAGAATGGTTCTATGAGGGGCTATATCAAAGAATCCAGTTCTTTGATGTTGAACATTCAAAATATGTTTAAGGAGGACAAGTTGTATAATTTCATGTGTGTATATATATATTAAGGCTCTTCTTTAAGACACAAATTTGACTTTGGATAAGAACTTCAAATAGAGCATATCTTTAATATTGCAAGATTATATTTCCTTGGATCCTTCTATAAGTTATCAATAGTTTTTTCTAAGACATTCTGGATAATATTTTAGAAAAAGTATGCAACATATATTTGGTTAAAGATACCTCCATGTTGTTCCATTGACGAATTACAATGTTACCTACATCACAGTGCCAGGACACCAGTATTTCTCCATGCATTTAAGCAAAATACTTCACAAAATCCTTATTGTCAATTGTGTTCTTATTTACATTTGTAATGTATATCCTTAAAATGATTCATCAAAGCAAGTTTGCGAGGTTTTCAACATGCTTGATTTTGCTTTTGAGCTTCAAAGTGGAAAGTATTTATTGACTTAGGCAACATGCATTGAATTAAATAATAAATAAGATACTAAGATGCTCAATTGGTAACGTTAAACTATTACGATAATGAATGGTCAATGCCTCGGGCTATGGTGCAGTGGAAGGATGCCTACTTGTCACCCAGTCACCCGTAGTTCGATCCCTAGCTATGACGCATTTGTAGAGATTTTTCCTTCAAATGAGGTGCGCAACCATGGAATGTTGGGCTTCTGGCTGCCCGTCATGAGTGCTTCCCGATTTACCCTAGCGGCAGGTGGGAAACTTCCGTGGGGTGGGGTTAGTCGCCCCAGGTTCAGTGTTACCTGGTTCAACATAATAATGAATGGTCAATGGTTGAAAATTTAATGGAAGCAATCTTTCGTACAAGGTTCAAAATCTCAAACCGTGCTGAAGTTTCGGTCAAAAATGATATTATCTCGATACATGGCGTCGGTGATAGATTGAAGTTAAAGAAGAAAGGAGATGAAACATAGGAAGGAGTCATTGTATGTGTCAAGTGGTATCGAATTTCAGTAATTTAATGGAACGATACATTTCGATTGTTTCACTCGACACAGTATAAGATTTCAAACTATGCTTTATGATTCTTGAACCAGACAGGCATCAGACCCTTGCCTTATATGACATTTTTCCCCCTCTTATCTCTTTAACATTTGTTTATGATCCCTTTCACTCTGTATCTCTGTGAAGATAGAGGTATTTAATAGGTTGAGTTGCTGACTAAAATGATTAATCAATTTAAGGCCTTCAATTGTGTTGTTGTTTATTTTAAGCCAGTAGTCAACACTCTGTTGCCAAATAACAAATTTGAGCTAGTCTAAACAACAGTTGATGATGTGGCCTACTAATGTTGTGCTAGATTAGTTGTGTAGCATTGGCCAAGTTTGTGAGATGGGTCAGATTTTAGTGGTCGGAATACCGAAGAAGGTTAATATATTCGAGCATGTTGTAAATTGACCTCCCATTAGCTGAATACCAAGTATTTGCACTTACTTATATGCAATATGACTGTTTTCTCCATAAATCACTTAAACTAACAAGCAAGTTCCATCAAGATCGAGAAGATACACTGTTCAATAGAAGGATAAACCAGCTATTATCTTCCTTGGTTGGAATAATTCCATCTCACAGCAAGGAAAGTGGGACTGGGATTTTTAATTTTACAAACCTGCTTCCATTTTAACTCAAGGCAAGCTAATGCTATTCAAGAAGGAAGAAAAAAGGAGCAAAGACCTAATGCTGGCTACTGCTACCCTGGCAGATAAACAAACTACAACAAACACATGAAATTGAGAAAGTTTCCTTCAAACCAAATGGTGATTCAAGTCGCCGAAATGTGCCATAATGATCAACTACACCCACTAATTCCAAGACAAACGCATCCGAGATCATAACATTCCAAACTACAGAAAGCTAAAGGCACCGAGTGCACTAGAAAGAACCAAGAACAATACGCACTGAGACAAATCGGCAGAGAGAGGGAACGAGGCGGACTTACCTTCCTAAGAATCCAGAGACGGAAGGCGAAAGCGATGGACGGAGAGATGGATCGCCGGCGAGAATTGAGTCCAGCGATGCGGAAACAGACACTGCCGTCGCCCCTGGAAATAAGTCAATGACTCCGGGAACATCGCTATATTACACGGGATTTTTGTGCTGCAATCAACCATCCGACGGCCAACATCTGCTTCACGTGCGGGGACAAGCACCACTTGCCGACAAATTCATGGATTGTTACTCATCTGTCCCTGGTTTCCAAAAATTTACAACTGTGAGCTTAAAGCTTGAAAGCTAGATTTATAACGTCGGGTCATCTGTCATCATCTATCAGCGCTTCCTCATTTTTTCTAATAATCAATAAAAAAAATTATGATAAATTAGTCAATTTCATAATTAAATAGAGAAAAAAGACTAATACTTAATTAAAAAAAAGACTTTTTTATTAAAATATTAAAATGATATTTCATAATACTTTTATCTAAAATATTTTTATTTTAATATCATCTTACTATATAATGAAGGACCTTTAATAATTAATTTTAATAAAACATAAAATTAAATTAAATTAATGTCCTTCTTTATTTTTTCTTTCCATACTGAAAATAATTTTAAATCTTATTAATAATCTCCCTTGATTATTTTTTATATAAATAATATATACAATCATAATTTTTTTAATCACACGTCTTAGGATTGACAACACTACGAGCGGAGAAACTTTTATAATACTTTAGGTTGACGACATTAGAAAATATACTTTTCTCGACCATTTGGTTAACATCAAATCTAGTATAGATTTTTATTAATTTAATATACCATATAAAGAATTAAATTATTTTTTTATCAGTAAGAGTCATTTATCATAGCTTGCTATTGGGGTTTTTAAACGTTGCCTTTGCATTGTACTATTATATAGTCTGATGTACTCTTACCAAGTCCAATTAAACCTAGGGCATTAATTAAGATTAGAATATTAATTTATATATATTCATATATAATATTATATATATATATAACGCGCATGCAATGGTACACTAGTTATTCATATGAATGTGCATATAATACTATAATATATTATAGTTATAGTTGGTATAAAGGTTAAAGTAAATTAAGTAATTTAGTTAAATTTATCTTGTTTAAAATTAATCAAAATAGTTACAACTTTTTTCAAAATGGCTTTAAACTGACAGCTATGGTTATAAGTTGAAAAAAATTTTATTAACTTTGTCTAATTTTGATGGAGTTAATAATGAATATTTTAATATAATAATATTTTATAAGTTATAATTTTAATTAAGTGAGAGTAATTTTGCTCTATATTATATGAATTATGATTACAATTATTACAATTACTATAATATTTTAAGATATCAAAAATATGTGCTGCTGTTTTGAAAGTTAAAAAAAAAAGTACCTTTTTTTTAATAAAAAATAACAATAAGGATGCCTCCCCAACAAGAGAATATTAATCGAGGATGGGTCCCAGCCGATCGGAAATTAAGGTTTTAAAAAGGTGTAATAAGCGTAGCTGAAACATTGGGTGTGAGTAAAATACTGCTTGTCGGCTGAAGCACTCTAATAATTGCAATTAATAAACGGGAGCAGTTATTGTAATACGATGACAACGTAAAGACAGTATATGACTTGTCATGTATTATTTATTCATGGTTCGAGTTGTAATTGCGACTTATTATAGGGTGATTTTTCTCCGTTGAATAAAAAATTTAAAATATTAGTGGCTGAACGTTGTAATTTTAAATTTCACTTTGAATAAATTGAATTTCCTGAATAAGTAAAAGATATATTTATTATATGTTAAACTAATTTTCTTTTTATATAGTCTACTTAGTTGGTTGGGCTCTTAAGATGTTATTTTTATTTTTCTATTTTTTTAAATTTTAATTGGTTAAATATTCAATTTTTAATTAGTCCTAACAGCTGTCTTTTCAACTACAACTATATCTGCACATGCCTTTTATACAAGTCTTTTTTTGATCGATCATTTTTATAATATCTTTAATTTAATAACATTTTAATCAACTAGATGCATCAATACATATCTTGAAGCAAAAGTATCATCGTAATATCTAGCTTGAGTTTGAGTTTTATATTCCTCAATATAAAAATTAAATTCTTCCTGCCAGATGCATTGTCTAATAGCTAGGGATTAAGAAATATGATCCATGTAATGAACAAATTGTTCCCATATAAGATCATAATAAAAAATAATAATTTTAATTAGTCTCATTGACTATCTTAGGCGACCAGTTCGGTCCCATAGAAATTTTACATCGACTATCAAAATAAATCGGAAAGTACACGCGGCTAGGCCCGACCCAGAGGTCGGGCGGTCCTGGGCGGTTGCCCAGGGCCCAATATTTTGGGGGGCCCCAAATTTTACAGATTATATGTATATATATTTATTTATTTAGGAATTATGTTAACTTTCATTTGTCTTTCATCCGCCGGCTGCTTCTCCACGAAATCCATTGTCTGCTCTCGGCGACTCGACTGCTGCTCCTTTGGCTGTGAAATCGCCCCGTTCTTCACCTCTGCTGACTGCCGCTCTGCGTCTCCTACTCTCCTTCACCTCCGCCGGCCGACGTCTGCTGCTCCCCTGCTCTCCTCTGACGAATCGCTCCGCTAGACTGGCTCTGCACGGCTCTACGTCTCTCACCTCTACCAGTGAGTCTCTCAGAAGTCAGATTTCATAAGCATATATATATACTTCTTTTACCTATTTATTTCTCTTTCTTAATCTCGTTTTTCTTGCTCGTATTGGCTGGATGTTGGTGATGGAAGAGAACAAACCTGGACAAATGCCCAAGAAGCAAGCTTCAAAAACCGTGCATTTAAATATCTTGGACTGGTACAGTGGTATGTGCCTTAAGCTCACTTAAGTCATAGCCTATGACTTAATTAGTTAATTGTTTATAGAATAGGAATTTTTTATTAATTAATTAATTGTAAATTGTAAATTTAATGTTGACTTAATTGTTAAATTAATAAATTTGTGTTTTTACTATAGTCTACCATGTACGATGCGAGGTGCTCAAGCTGCTAAGTGCTAAGCCTATAATTCTACAAATAATTTCAATCTAGGTGCTATTATTCCTTTTATACTTAGACTAAGTTGATTTAAATTATAGCTTTTTAATTGTGATTTTGTGAATTATAATATGTTGCCTAAAAAACATATTTCTGGATGTGAAAAAAGAAAAAAAAAAGAAAAAGATTAGAACAATTAACTGAATCACAAAGAGGTGCTCTTAATAAATTCTTTGTTAAAAGTACAAGTTCTAATGAAAATATAGAAATTTTAAATAGGGATAATATAGATGAGTCTAAAGAAATACATGATGTTAGCG
>JBBMJZ010000096.1:3767872-3784934 GCA_037833815.1 Zingiber zerumbet | reverse complement strand
TGTCTTGGAGTCAACCATCTTGTAGTCCAAGAATCGACCCACGATGAACTTCTTTGCCCCTGCATCCTCCGTCTTGTATTTCTTGTCCAGGGACTCCCACATTTCCTTAGCCGTTCTCTTCATGCTATACACAACATACAGTGAGTTGGCAAGGTAGTTGAGGATGTAGTTTCGGCAAAGAAACTCAGAATGAGTCCATGCCTCCACTGTATTGATGGTTTGCACATCAGCATCCTCAGCACGCTTGGGAGGGTCTTCGGACAAGAACCGAGCCAGATTGAGCGTCGTCAGGTAGAAGAGCATCTTTTGCTACCACCTCTTAAAGTTCAGTCCACTGAACTTTTCTGGTTTTTCCCCGTGCTTGATTGACATAGTTCCAATTGGGGCGGAAGGGGCATGCACGTGTTGAGTATGCTGCACCTTAACATTCTGTTCAGTAGCCATCTCAACAGAAGCGAATATGTTTCAAGATTGTTGGACACAACAACCTGTTGCTGGAGATATACAAGGTATTAGCTAAATTTAAACTGCTCTGAATTAAATTCAACTTACAGTAGAGATGACCTGAGCGGATAATCTCAGGCTGCCAACAGGGGTTGATTTCTGCTATGAGTCGAAGAATTGCTGGGCAAGAAGATCGGTTGAGCCGCTAGTCTGTGTTGCCAAGCGGGCGGATCGGCCAAGAGAGCAGGTCGGTCGAGAGGGTGGATCGGCCAAGAGGGCAGGTCGACCGAAAGGGTGGATCAGCCAAGAGGGCAGGTCGGCCAAGCACAGGGCAGATCAGCTAAACACCAGATCTGTGTTGCTAAGCGGGTGGATCGGCCGAGCGGAGGGCGGATCGGCCGAGCGGAGGGCGGATCTGCCAAGTGGGGAGGTCAGTTGAGAGGAGGGCGGATCGACCGAACTTACATACCATGAAACTCCCAATGTGTGACTAAAGTCTCATTCACAATAGAAGTTCTTCTCTTCCACCTCTTCTCCATTCACACTTATTCAACATTAATCATATTAATCATGCTTGGATTCTAGTTTGGATACTTATACTTTTATTTTATCTAGTTTGTCATTCTTACAAATATTAATTTAGTTTGTTTTCTTTTCTCAAAAACATTTTCAAAATTAATATTAAAATTTCCTATCTTTAAAACATTTTTATCTTGAAACACATTTTCAAAATTTTTAACCATTAAAACTACTTCAAAGTTATTGAATTTTCTTTAATATTGCTTTCAAAATTTTTCAAGAGAACCATGGATTAAGGGGAGGAAATTTAAATTATTTAATTTTTTTATAAAGAGTTTGAAAAACTCTCTTAAATTATTTATGGTTGTACAAAGAACACTACTTATTTTTGATATATATCAAAGGGGAAAAAATAAAGAAAATTAAGATTTTCAAAAGTTTAAATATTTTCAAAAGTAAAGTAATATTTTTTTGATAAATTTAATTAATTAAATTCAGATAACTATAGTTTAGATTGAATTTAATATTTTAAAAATTAATTAAAGTTTTAAAAATAAATTAAAGTTTAGTAAATTAATTTAAGTTTATAAATTATTAAGTTTGAAAAATAATTAAGATTTTAAAATTAATTTAATTTTTAAAAAATTAATTAAGATTTGAAATTAATTTAAATTAAGATTTGAAAATTATTATGTTTGAAAATTAATTTAAGTTTTAAAAAATTAATTAAGATTTTAAAAATTAATTAAGTTTAAAAAATAATTAAGTTTTAAAAATTAATTAAGATTTGAAAATTAATTTAAGTTTTGGAAAATTAATTTAAGTTTTGAAAAATAATCAAGTTTGATTAGATTTGATTAAGGTTGAGTTAAGTTTGATTAAAGTTAAGTTGCGTTTGATTAATTTTGATTAAGGTTGAGTTAAGTTAGATTTAAGATCGATTAAACTAATTCTCAATTTTAAATTAAATCTATCTCGCCGTTTTTAGATTTTTAAACAGGAAACTTCATGGGTTTTGTGAGATTATTAATTTTATCTTCAATTTAAATTTAAATCTAATGATTGATTTACATTTAAATTAGATTTAGGTTTAACAGTTAGTCGGTTAAATATTCACTTTGATAATTAACTTCCAGGTTGTAGCGAGGCACAGGGACCTTCTTGGTTATCGGAGTAATGACCACTTCTAGACAAAGTCTTTTAAAAAATTAAATATTTAGCTTTCTTTCTAAAAATCCTTAGCCTAACTAGTCAAGTGTCAATCAAGTCTAAGTCCTTATCCAACCATCCTAATCTAAACAAAAATAAGGAAAGCAATAACAATATTTGACAGTCTCGAGATTATCCGATCCTGACTTTTAGTTTAATTGAAACTTTAGGTCGGACTGACACCTTTCCCTCTACGGAGAAACACGCCCTCACTTACTCCTTTAAGAAGAGTTTATCTTTTATTAAACCAGTCCTCTAGACCCTTTGGACTTTTGCTTAGCATTCGAACTTCAGGACTTTCCACTGGACGCCCGAACCAGTCTAGTCTTTCACCTGGTGTTCACGACCCCCATGACTTTTACCTAATGCCCTCGACCCTAAGATTTCTGCCCGACATTCTTGACCTGCTAAGACTTCGCCCAATCCCCAGACCAAGACTTTCTTGCCTAGATATAACTAGGACTTTCTACTTGCTTAGTGTCCACTAGGACTTCTTTGCATAGCCTCAACTAGGACTTTCACCTTACCTAAGATCATTTAGGACTTTTTTGCACACGCAGTCAAACTTGTTAGAACAACAACAACAAGATTTAACTAGGAACTCTTTGCCAATATTAAAACTCAAATTTGATCATCTAATGCTTCTTGCACCAACAAACACATCACCATGTTAGTTGTTATTGCTTTCTTCAAAGTATGACCATGTTGATGTTGATTTCTTTAAAACATCATCACCTTGATATTGATTTCTTCAGAGCATCATCATCTTGGTATTGATTTCGTTAAAAAAAAGAAGATAGATCTGCTATTTTAGCGGCCCCCTAGTGCCGGCCCCACGAATATGGAGGGATGTTCATGCAGGTACACAGGCCATATGTGCATGGCGGGGTAAACCCCAGGTCGTCAGTTCCTGAGAATCGACCCCTGACCATTACGCCAGAGATACCATGCACCCACCGTCTATGCTACGCCCTGGGGGCAGTATTGATTTCGTTAAAGCATCACCACCTTATTGCTATTTTCACGAAGGCATCACCACTTTAATGTTGATTGTTAGGACATTCTGGGAGTTAGGAGGGTGATTAACTCCAATCGGTTCGTCTTGTTGATTTATTGCAATAGAAAAACTCGAAGCAATACTAACACCCAAATTTACTTGGTATCTGCCTCCTTAAGATTTTATCCAAGGATTTACACAGTGCACACACTTTACTATAAAAATCACTCATTTTCAGAAATAATTAGGAAGTGGAGAAACCTTGTACAAGTTTACAGTAAGAAACATACAACAAGAATAAGAAAATGAGTACACAAATACAATGAGAACCTTGCTTGCTTTTTTTCTTGCTTATAAACGCCTCTTGTAGACTCGAAAGTGCAACAACACTTTGCCCTCAATCGTCCAAGAAGAAGCTGTGAAGAGTAGAGAAGAAGATATGCATTTGAATATTCACAAAAGCTATTATATCGTACGGATTAGGCTTCTAATCGATTGACTTTACTTCCAATCGATTGCCACATCAAATCTGAGCAAATCCAACTGACCAAACCTCGTAACGACTCTTTTCTTTTTCACCTAATCGATTATCTAATTATCTAATCAATTAAGATTACCTCAATCTACCTGATTGATTCAGAAGTCGATTGCTTGCTCGTGAATTTCTCTCATTCTATTACTTAATCGATTAAACTCCTCGTGACAAAATGACTCCTCAATCGATCGACCCAATTGATTAGAGAATGATGACTTGATTGGCTAATCGATTATATTCAATACCTCTTTGTACTCACGATTTAGGCTATCAATCGATTTAGACTCCCAATTTAGTGAATTCGTTGCTAACCATGGTGTGGTTAGTGACAAAATAGTTGTGGTTTGTTGTTAACCACAACGATGGTTAACGATAAATTTTAAAAAATTCAACGTTATTTGAGGAGTGATTTAATGACAATTTTGACAGATTTAGGGATAGTTTTTGTTTTATCGTTAAATTTAGCGGTGAAATATTTATTTTTATCGCTAAATTAAGTTTACGATAAACTTATTGCGATAATATTAACAATGAACACTTTTTGTTTGTTGCTATGTAAGGTTAGCGATGACAAAATAGGTGATAGCGACGAATAAATTTGTGTCTACATACCTGATTTTTGTTGCAATGATGGTGATATTGTGAAAAAATCAGCATCAAGATTGTCATGTTTTTGACAAAAGAACACCAAAATGACGATGCTTCGATTAAAGCAGGAAAGTAATTTTCTTAAAAAAAATAATTTTTAATTTTTAATTTCATATAATTTTTTATTAAACTATTTAAAAAGATAAAAAAATTTATTAAAATTTTATTTTTATAATTTTTATTAACCTTTTTGCATATTTTATTATTATTTTTTATTAAAGTTTTAAAATTCTAAAAAAAATAGATAAATTTAGATCATCTTTAATTTACTGACTTTAAATTTTTTAGAGTTATATCAATAAATTTCTTAATAAAATAATTAAGTTTTTATTTTTTTTATTTGATTCGATTTAAAAAAAATTAATTTTTAATTAGGGTTAAAAATAAAATATTTTAGGAATTAAATGCGCCGTTTGATTAAAAATCAAAGTGTCCTTTTGTTAAAACGCCGAAGATAGAGAGTTTCCAAGAAGAAGAGTTCACGAAAGCTCAAACAGTCCAGCGAGATTCCAGCTTGGATCACACCTCCTCTCTCTCTCTCTCACTAAATCTTTGGCGTCAGATCGTGGGCTGAACGGAGCCTCAACTTTCTCGGCCGTTCGATCCCGCTCTAATAAAATAACAAAAAGGCCCAACGCGACGCGACACAGCTAAAAACCATTAGCGTGATTGCCTGTCAATCCTCAGCCACCATTTCTAAAATTATGAACTTTTAATTGGACAGCTTCTGTGGATGCCAAAAACTCAGTTAAGTTTTTGTCCAATGAAAAGTGAGAAGACTGATAGAATTTAAATCGAGTGAGACAGGCGATTAATAGCATTCCGCCTCTTAATAACGTGCTTTTACCCTCTCTCCTACATTTGCGATTGTTGCAGGAACCGACGCGGTGCCCGAGCTCGGACTTCGTCGCCGTCATCTTCGTCCATTTTCTCCTCCCGTCGAGAATCCGCTTCCTCTCTCTTTCTCCATTCGGTTGACGGCGGCGCGGAGGGTTCAGCGACGATGGGCTCGGATGCCAAGCTTTTATTGCTGTCGGCTGTTTTTGCGGCGTTTGCGCGATTGGCTGCTGCTTCGAGCTTCATTTCAGGTGTTCCGCCGTTAAAGATTTCATTTTTAGGTGAAATTCAACTGCATTTTTCGAGCTACCAATTGATTGGCATTTTTGTTCAGATGATGTGTTCGTATCTCATGGATCTGGCATGCGGAGCTTGCTGCAGGCAAAGACTAGTAAGATTTACTCCGTTTTACCTTTTGTGTTGTTTTTTTTTTTGTTTACCTAACAATTGATCCAGTCTAGAAGTCGATCCTTGTTTGTTGACGTACTCCGTTACTTCTTTTATTTACTAAATTGCACTTTAGATGCACTTTGTGATAGATTTTTAGCAAGAAATTCTGTCATCTTCTTGGATTTACTAGTTCATCTTCCATGGGCATGATCGATTGATGTTAAACTAAGCCAAATACTGATGGATGATCAAATTGTATTATGAAAATTGTTGCACCTAATAGCATGAAATATGTTGGACGTTGAGGAGGCGAAGGGGCGCCTCTTCCCCTTCTTCTTCTTCTTCATTGAAGTAAACGTTAAGGAGACGAAGGGGCACCCCTCCCCTTCGTCTTCCTCAGTCTTTTTATATATGGGCGTCCAAGCCAAGGATCTAGGGACAAGAGGGAATAGAAGCTTGAGGGTGTGCAAGGAGAACATCTTGTGGAAAGGGATTTGGCTCATCAAATTCAAAAAGCTTTTCGACCTTGTGCCGTGATCATTCTTCCGACATCAAGCGGAGATCAAGATCGTCTCGGGAGATCCCAGCGAGTTGTTATTGCTTATGTATTTCATGCTATTAGATGCAACAATGGTATCAGAGCCATTGGTTTTAAGTGCATGATTAAATTCCTGAAATTCCCTTTGCGATTTTTTTTTCCACAATT
The DNA here is from genome assembly GCA_037833815.1 of Zingiber zerumbet. Classification (NCBI taxonomy): domain Eukaryota; kingdom Viridiplantae; phylum Streptophyta; class Magnoliopsida; order Zingiberales; family Zingiberaceae; genus Zingiber; species Zingiber zerumbet. The sequence continues at coordinate 3,778,649 of JBBMJZ010000096.1, read as the reverse complement.
TCATTATAAAAAAAATTCGCGATTTGCCGCCGCTGAACGCAATCGTGATCTCGATTAACGTTAGCACTGTGACCGACTATAGTGGCTGGCGAGCACCGACGACCGTGTTGAAAGGCTGGTGATCGGTCGGCCACCGTATTTGTTATGAAGAAAAAGAAGCACGGGCGTAAGCAGAGGGCGAAGAAAAAAAAACTGGGAAAGATGAATAGTGTTTTGATGATACAGTAACCTAAGAAAAAAAATGTGAAAGTTTCTCATGGCGAAAAAAACGAGAAGTTTTTTTTTCTTTTGAAACCGTGGGTTTCTTAAGTAAAATTAATTGAAAAAAAAATATTTTTTTTTAAATTTTCAATTAATTATACTTATTTTTAGATTTGTATGACTACCTAACGGTCCAATCTGAATAGCTCTAATTCATTTGGACTAGACCATATCACATTGGTTTGATCCAAGCAAGTCCCAATCTGGGTTAAACCATTGGTTGGTTTAACCAGACCAGTTTGATTCAATAATACCTAGGTCTGGTTCAAACTATTGGTTGATCTAACCATATTAGTTTATTATTGAATTAATTTGGATAGTTTAATTAAATGAGTTTAGTTTAAATAAAAACAACTTAACATCCCAAATTGGATTAGTTCTAATGAGGACAAAGTATAAAGGATCCAGTTTCCCAATCGACCAATCCAGTATGGCAGTCAACTGAAACTCCTTAAATACAGAAAACATGTTTTTCTTATTTGCTTATGGATTATGTATATTTCTCCATACAAATGTGGCAATTGAATTTGATCGGTTTTGTTACTAGTTTGTCGATTTCGTATTGACATTGTTATTTTCGATTCTAGATACCACGGACAATATATACGATGACTAGTTGCTATGAACGACAACATGAGCTTTGGGAGAAGATCAAGAAGCTTAATTATGACCCAGATCACGAAGTTTGATGGCTTATTGGTCGGCTCAATCGGATATTCTGGAAACTCGAACAAGAAGATTTCCAGTCCTGGATGAACACAGAAGATGGACTCTGATTGGGTCACTGCCGAGACATCTTTGTGTTATAGCATACCAGCTACTGGATCGCTCTGAAGGGTGCATCTCATATTCAGAGATGTGCAAGGATTTACTTTATTTGGCATGGGATGTAAGGATTTACTTTATTTGGCATGGGATCCTGAAGAATCAGAAGAGGATCCAGATTCCGAAGAAATGAATTCCGCAGAATCTGAAGAAGATCCAGATCCCGAAGAAATGGATCTAGTAGAATCTAAAGGGGATCTAGAAATGGATCCCGAGGAATATAAGGAAGATCCTGAACAATCAGTGGAGGATCCGGAAGAGTGTGTGGAGGATCTAGAAATGGATTTGATGGATGATTCAGAGGCTGATCCTGCCTTCATCCAGTTTGGGATGAACGAGATAGCATTGCCCATTGTACTAGTATTGTTCCCAGTGCAAGTGGTGCTAGCTTATTTTGCAAAGTAGAGTCCAGTTGTTATCACTGTTATTATGTATGGACAGTATTAAGCTGATATTAATAAAATCATATAATAGAAATTGTTGTTATGTACAAATAGTGCTATTCTAATGGAAAGTTATGTTATGTGTTAATGAACTTGGAAAAAGAATGTTATGTGTTAACAGTCTTGAAGAATGAACTAATCATACAATTAACATATCATTAAATGAACTAATCATTCTTTAAGACTATTAACACATAACATTCTTTTTCCAAGTTCGTTAATGCATAACATAACTTTCCATTAGAATAACACTGTTTGTATATAATAACCGTTCTATTATATGATTTTATTAATATAAGCTTAACACTATCCATATATAGTGACAGTGATAACAACTGAACTCTACTTTGCAAGATAAGCTAGCACCACTCCCAGTAGAAAAAATACTAGTGCAGTTGGCAATGCTATCCCGTTCATCCCCGACTCGATGAAAGACAGGATCAGCTTCTGAATCATCCATCAGATCCATTTCTAAATCCTCCACATACTCTTCTGGATTCTCTTCTGATTCTTTAGGATCTTCCTCCTCAGATTCTTCGGGATATATTTCTAGATCCTCGTCAGATTATGCTAGATCCATTTCTTCGGGATTTGGATCCTCTTCAAATTCTGCGGGATCCATTTCTTCGGGAACTGGATCCTCTTCTGATTCTTTAGGATCCTATGCCAAATGAAGTAATCCCCGCACATCTCTGAATATGAGATGTGCCCTTTAGAGCAATCCAGTAGCTGGTATGCTATATCACGAAGATGTCTCGGCAGTGGCTCAATCAGAGCCCGTCTTCTGTGTTCGTCCAGTACTGGAAACTCTTCTCGTTCGAGTTTCCAGAATATCTGATCAAGCCAACCAATAAGTCATCCGACTCCATGATCTAGGTCATAATTAAGCTCCTTGATCTTCTCCCAAAGCTCATGTTGTTGTTCATAGTAACTAGTTATCGTGTATATTGTCCGTGCTATCGAGAATTGAAAATAACAATGTCAGTAGGAAATTGACAAACTAGTAACAAAACCGGTCAAATTTAATTCCCACATCTGTATGGAGCAATATACATAATCCATAAGCAAATAAGAAAAACATATTTTATTTATTTAAGGAGTTCCAATTGACTGTCATGCTGGATTGGTCGATTGAGAAACTGGATCCTTTTTACCTTGTCCTCATTAGAACTAATCCAATTTGGGATGCTCAGTTGTTTTTATTTAAACTAAGCTCATTTAATTAAACCATCCAAATTAATTCAATATTAAACTGATATGGTTAGACCAACCAATGGTTTGAACCAGACCTAGGTATTATTGAATCAAACTAGTCTGGTTAAACAAACCAATGGTTTAAACCAGATTGGGATTTAATTGGACCAAACCAATTTTATATAGTCTAGTCCAAATGAATTAGACCGGTTCAGATTGGACCATTAGGTAGTCATACAAATCCAAAAATAAGTATAATTAATTGAAAATTTTAAAAAATTTATTTATTTTTCAATTAATTATACTTAAGAAACCCACGGTTTCAAAAGAAAAAAAATTTCTCGTTTTTTTTCATTGTGAGAAACTTTCACAATTTTTTTTCTTTTGAATTACAAAAATCCTACCTTTTCTTAAGTTATGGTGTCGTCACTGGTCATCTTCCCCATTTTTTTTCTTCGCCCTCTGCTTACGCCCATGCTTCTTTTTCTTCGTAACGAATACGGTGGCCGACAGATCGCCAGCCTTTCAACATGGTTGTCGGTGCTTGTTGGCCACTGAAGCTGGTGCTAATGCTAATCGAGATCACGATTGCGTTCAGTGGCGGCAGATCGCGATTTTTTTTATAATGAAATTGCAGAAAAAAAATTGCAGAGGGAATTTTAGGGATTTAATCATGCACTTAAAACTAATGGCTCTGATACCATTGTTGCATCTAATAGCATGAAATATATAAGCAAATAACAACTCACTTGGATCTCCCGAGACAATCTTGATCTTTGTTTGATGTCGGAACAAGGTTGAAAAGCTCTTTGAATTTCATGAGCCAAATCCCTTTCGACAGGATGTTCTCTTTGCACACCCTCAAGTTTCTGTTCTCTCTTGTCCCTGGATCCTTGGCTTGGATCCCCATATATAAGAAGATTGAGGAAGACGAAGGGGAAGGGGTGCCCCTTCATCTCCTTAACGTTTACTTCAATGAGGAAGAAGAAGGGGAAGAGGCGCCCCTTCATTTCCTCAACGTCCAACAAAAATTGGGTGTTATTGTTCTTTTTGTCATTACTGCCTGACAAATTTTATATACTCTGATATGTGACTGTGGAAGTAAGGATCTAGATTTACTAACAGACGTTTGCATATAAACAAAGAGCATCTTGTATTTTCCTTCTTTCAAATTCAACTTACATTTTCCTTGTTATGCCAGTCTAATAGGGAAGGTTTAAGTGTAAATAGGATGTTTGTCCTGCTTCCAAAATGACTCTTTTGAAGGTGGGTGTGCCCTTCCTAGTTTGTGCAAAAAAAAAAAAATTCAGCTAAATAAGAATTGCAGTATAATAAGGGTTTTATAGTTGGTTGACTTTGGCTTTGGATTAGGTTCCAAGATTTTTGGATATCACTCTCCATTGCATGTATTCTGGATGCATTATAGATCTTTGCTTTATTTCTGATGATTATTAGAAATTGATTTGTACCTCAAACAAACTGAGCATCAACAGTTGGGCTGTGAATGGACAAATATCTCTTTGTGCCTGGTGAACATATGGCTAAAAGACCTTGACCATCCAGCTTGGTCCTATTTTGCTCATTGGTCTTAGAGTTGTATATTTAATAACATGGAATTCATCCATAGACCAGAGCGGACAGACTTGCATAGTTAACAAACTGAGAGACCTTGGTTTATGATAGTAATTCTTCTATTTATTTTATTTTTCCATTTTGCCGTTGCCATATTGGTCAATTTGATTTTAGGGTAACATACTGTTTACCTCTCTGAGAGACTCAGTCTCTACCTTGCCCCATGAAAAGATTTTTGCCCTTTAGCCACATGAATTTCATCCCCAATGATTGTTTTTCTCTTTGTTAGTCACCTAAGATATATTTCTGTTGCATTTTTTTTATTAAATAATCTAAATACCCTTATCAGTGTATGGCAGTAAGAGATTAAGAATACTTCATCATAGATGGCTGGATCCTTTTTTTTCTTTGTAGTGCTTTTTCTTTTTTCTTGTTTCATTGCCCATTTCTCCTATTAAACCTTTGATTTTCAGGATGTGTTTACCTCTTCCACCACCTTGTTGATTTTTTCCATCAGCTCAACCAACCTCATCCCCCCATCAACTTCCTCCTCTAAGTCAACATATAAATGATCAAATAGTTGAAAGAGCCAAAAAGGGCACACCTTACTTGGACATTCATTTTGTAGAGACCTTTAGTTGTATTAATTCTCTCTCAGCGAGCATATTTCCACTAAGATCTAAAGCAGGTTCAGTCCTCTCTCTATGTGCATCATTCCACAGATATATGTATCAATTCTCTCCGACCGTGTGTGTTATTCTACAAACATACAAGTTGAATATGTTAGTTAGGAGTAGTCTCTATAATATATTTCAAATTAGCTTGAGTGGGAGTGTCTAATTATGTGTTAAATGTAAAGGATTATTTGTAATATTCCCTATTCATCAATAATATGTAAAGATAGAGAATCTACCTAGGGTTTCTTGAGGAGGATTTTTTTTTTCATCAACATATTCATTGTGAATGGAATAGTTATTTCTATGAATAACAAAACATGTAATCAAGAAACATAGTTAACTAGCTCCCATGGGTGTGGTGCTGTGGTAAAACACTTAGAGGAACAACTAAGTGGATCAAAATTCCAATACCACTAGGGATGAATATTCTGGAGGTTGGCCTCTAAGTGCGCATAAGTTATGCTCCAAATTTACTTAGTAGGGGAAGGCCACCTACTTAATATCCAAAAAAAAAAAAACAGAGTTAGCTAGTGTTATATCTCGGCAGATAAGCTGGATTTTACCCAAGATTTTTTTTTTTAAAATGCATTGAAGAAATGTATCATTGATAACAAAGTATGTTTCCATGAATTGAATATAGGATATATGAAAATTTGATAATGAAAGAACTCATATTTCTTACTATTTTACAAAAGCGGATAATTCAAAGCTGAGTTTTCTAAATAGGGGTGCTCACATAATTATAGTATGGAATGCTAAGAAGGTATGAAGTCATCATATGCATGTATATTAGCATGTAAACACAAACTTGGATAGCTATGCCTGACCCCACAGAAGTTTTCCACCGGTCGCTAGGGTAAATCGGGAAGATTTTGCTGTAGGAAGCTTAACATTCTGTGGTTGCATGCCCCATTTGGAAGAAAAATTCCTACAAATGCGTTGTAACCGGTGATCGAACCATTGGTACTTAGATGACAACTTGGTTCCCTTCCGCTGTACTGTAGCCCTGGGGGAAAATATATAGTAGATACACTATGTTGGAATTTCCACAAAACAAAATCTGCATTTGATCACGTTGCTAGCATTGGAAGATTAATAACATTAGCTCAAGTTAAATGGTATGGGTTTCATCGTAGAAAACAGGAATCATTGTAATAAACAGTGAAGTCATGTCTATTTTGTTCCTTCGCAGTCCCCATTGACCTAATCATCAACTTGTAGATCAACTCATCTTATGGATCTCTGCAGGTTGTCCTGTGAACTTTGAATTCATGGACTACACAATCATTACTAACCAGTGCAAGGGCCCGAGGTACCCGGCTGATCAATGCTGCGGAGCTCTCAAGGATTTTGCTTGCCCTTATGCTGCTGACATAAACGATATGACGAATGATTGTGCATCGACCATGTTCAGTTACATCAACCTCTATGGTAAGTACCCGCCAGGATTGTTCTCCAGTGAATGCCGAGAAGGAAAGCTGGGCCTTGCGTGCAATGCTACTGCCCCACAGGCACAGAATGATTCAAATTCATCTCCTGGCCACATGAACCAGAGCCGCCTCATTTCTGCCGTCTTCCTTATGTGTGTTGCTGTTCTATTTTCTTAATCTAAGAAGTTGTAAATGTCTGCCCCTGAGTTCTGGGTAGTTTGTTTGAATTGAAGAACTAGTGAAATTGATTGTGGTATTCTGATCACCGAGTGGGATTAATGTTCATATGATGTGTAGGTGGAATCCATAGTTCTCGAATGAATTCAAGTTTGATAAAGTTTCAATATTGTATTAGACTAAACGGCGGCCTATGTTGATTGAATTTAATTATATTATGGAATAATTTTTTGTATTGACATTTAAACATATGTGTTAGATTTCTTTATATATAATTTCAAAAGGCACATTGGTATTTGTTGTTGTATGTTAGGTTATTGTAAGATGTGAAAAATTTAATTACACATTCACTTGGCCAAATATGCTACTCATAGCAAATTCATTTGTATTTTTAGTGTCCATGATTGTCATATATTCTAAAATGATGTAGTGAATTAGTAGAATAGTATTATAAAAAAAATACATTTGCATTTTAAATACTTTTTCTTTATAAGGTATCTCTTGTTTATTAATTTAGGTGTACAAGTTTCATGTGATTAATCCTAGAAATAGATGTCTATCAAATAAATGCAAAGTATAATTTATAGAATTTAGAATTGATAAGATATCATAGAAACAATGAGCCATTGAAATTTTTTGAACTCTTAAAAATTGCAGGTGTTTTACTAGGAATGCATCTAAAGTTTAAGATTTACCACCTAAACATTTCTAACTCTTTCAAAAATGAGTCAAGTTTTCATAGATACAATGAGTCAAGCACTCAAGCTTGATGCATTTAGGTTAACTATCTCACTAGATTCAACTCAATCCGATGAGTCAATCATCCTTGCTTGAACCAAATCAACTTGCACAAAACTTAACTTGTTAAACACAAATAGCTCAATTTATTATGCTTTATCAACCATCAAAAATCATAAAGGATTAACAACGAATCATCCTAACATACCTGATTAGTCATTCCAAACTAATTAGATTGATTGACCCAACTATCTCATTTAGTTCAACTTAATTGTGAACTTAACTAACTTTATGAGCCTATCCATCTCAATCACCTCGATCGAAACAACCATCCCATTGAAATATATCTGCTGAATCTTCCTGAAATCATACTTAAAACTAGTTTTTGGGCATTGATTTTTTGAAAAAAAAACTTCCAAAACCACCTCAAGGCGTGAAAAAAAGTAGGGCCCTGATTGTAAAAGACGAATTATCGCGAGACTTCTCAATTTATCTAATGGACAAAATATGAAATCCGACCCTCTATCTTAAAATTATATTATTATTATTATTATTATCTCCCCGCACACTCGTGGCCTCGTGCCATGCCACCACCCCGGGAACTCTCACAGACCACCAGCCCAGCCAGAATATCTTGAAGTGGGTCCCCAACTCCATATCTGCTATCTCCAGCTGTCACGGAGCCATTGGTCAACCCTCGAGCGGCCTGATCTCGCTTAGATTTCCCCTGGCCCATTGCTCCCCCACCAGCCGCATATTTCTTTCTCCCTCCGGACTCGACGCCTTGTATCTACGCACACTGCACCGAGACAGCTAGCAGCAGGATCGGAGAAAAATAAGGGTGGAATTAATGGCGACTCAAGCTCTTCTGTCTGCGAGGCAGCTGCTAGGGGGAACCCCACTCCAGTCCGCCCCCTCGAGGTCTCCGAGGAAGGCGACCTTCGTCGTTAGGGCAGCTGCCACTCCCCCTGTTAAGGTCAGTCGTCGTCGTCGTCATAAATTATTTTAATTACCTTTTCAGGCCCGAAATAATTAAACTGTGCTCTGTTTCTCGTTGCAGCAAGGAGCAGATAGGCAGCTCTGGTTCGCCTCCAAACAGTCACTCTCCTACTTGGACGGAAGGTAGTTTTTGGTCTTTCTTCGATTGATCTTCTTCTTCTTCTTCGATTAATTGTCGGCGGCGCACGTGCAGTCTTCCCGGCGACTATGGATTCGATCCGTTGGGTCTGTCGGACCCGGAGGGCACCGGCGGGTTCATCGAGCCGAGATGGCTGGCCTACGGCGAGATCTTCAACGGGCGGACCGCCATGATGGGGGTGGTGGGCTGTCTGGCGCCGGAGATCCTCGGCAAGCTGGGGCTGATCCCGCCGGAGACGGCGCTCCCCTGGTTCAGGACCGGCGTGATCCCGCCGGCGGGGACGTACCACTACTGGGCCGACAACTACACGCTGTTCGTGTTCGAGATGGCGCTGGTGGGGTTCGCCGAGCACCGGCGGTTCCAGGACTGGGCCAACCCGGGCTCCATGGGGAAGCAGTACTTCCTGGGGCTGGAGAAAGGGCTGGGCGGCTCCGGCGACCCGGCCTACCCCGGCGGGCCTTTCTTCAACCCGCTGGGCCTCGGCAATGACGACGAGAAGTCGATGAGAGACATGAAGGTGAAGGAGGTCAAGAACGGCCGGCTGGCGATGATGGCCATCGTCGGCTTCTTCATCCAGGCGTGGGTCACCGGAGAAGGGCCGTTCCAAAACCTGCTCGATCACTTGGCCGATCCCTTCAACAACAACATCTTGACCAACCTCAAGTTCCACTGACGGCGCGCGCGCTTCTCGATCGATCGGAAGTTTAATTTGCTAAATTGGGAAAACAATCTTTGTAATGACGTTTCCAGTTAAGGAAGGGATCTGTAATTAATTTCCAGTCTAAGGGATCAAATCTGGTGCGAAGACAACAAAATCTATCTGAACTCAACCAAAAATGAATTTTACGAAAAAACATATAGAATTTATCTTTATGCATGTACTTTATTCAACACTTTGCTTTATTCTGGATTCTATTCTTTGGCTTTTTTAGTATGCATATAGATGTAATGACTATATGAATATACAAATTAGTATGCATATAAATTTTATTGCTAGTATCGTCATTATAGGCTTGTCGTAAATATAAATTAGTGCTAAATTTTTATATTTTGTCGCAAATTGTTTAATGATGTGGCATAAATTGTCGCTAATCCATTTTATTCGTCGCTAAATAATGTCTTTATGAATATACACTACAAGAACATTGATATTTAGCGACAAAATATTTTATCACTAACATATGGATATTCGTCGTTAACAAATATTTATGATGATAAATTTAGTTACTAGTATTGTCATAATAAGCTTATTGTAAACACAAATTAACGACGAGTTTTCATATTTTGTCACAAATTATTTAACGACGCGACATAAATTGTCGCTAATCCATTCTATTCGTCGCTAAATAATTTGCAACAAATTAAGAAGATTCATCGCTAAAATAACTATTAGCGACGAATTTAAATAAAGGTGTCACTAATTATTTTGCTACGAGTTAGCCATGTTTCGTCACTAAAATAGATATAGTGACGATCTTATTTCCCATTCATCGCTAAAGTTTGTTGGAATTGTGATTTGATTAACCAATATTTCGACACTAAACCTATCATAATTCATCGCAAACATTTACGATAAGTAGTGATACATCTAATTAGGAGTTAGCGACAATTGTTAGATATTGTGTCTCTAACCACACATGTTAGCGACTAATTATGCTAAATTCATAGCTAACCCTTGTTTTTTCAATTTATTTTATTTTATTATTATTTATATCCTGTATACAAATTTACAAATTCATACAATCATCACAACTCTAACAACAATATTCACAACAATCACAACTCTAACAATAATATTCACAAACTTATATGCAACAAATTCACAAATAAACTCCTAAACAACTCATACTTCAACATAAATAAGTTCGCAACATTCACAACTCTAGCAACATTTACAAACAAGAAATGCAAGTACTCAACATCAAGGTCTAATAACAAGTAACACAACAAATAAAGTACACAACAAGTTGTTGGTGCAACCTTCTGGTTGACCCGACTCGAGTTGACTTGACTCGAGTTGTATTTTGATGTTTGACTTGGAAAGATTGTTGATGCAACCTTAGGTCAAGGTTGACCTAGTTGAGTTGCATGTTGATGTTTGACACTCGTGGGAGAGTTCTATTCTTGATGTTTGACAAGAATAGATGTTTGGGAGAGTGTTGGTGCAACCGGAGGTCAAGGTTGACCTGGTTGACCTAACTCGTGAGAAAAGTCCAAGCAGGGAGCTTGGCACGGGAAAAGTCCAAGTATGGAGACTTGGCAACGGAAAAGTCCAAGCAGGGAGCTTGGCACGCGAAAAGTCCAAGTATGGAGACTTGGCAC
>JBBMJZ010000096.1:3751589-3764495 GCA_037833815.1 Zingiber zerumbet | reverse complement strand
CATATCAAACACATATGAAAGCCTAACTTAAACTCTTTGACACACACATCAAAACCTAGGTCGATTGCACCAACAAAGATATGCATTGGTGAAATAGAAAAGGCATGATCATTTTAGGGTTAAATTTAAATTTTAGTTTCTTTTCTCTTTTTCTTACTAACCGTTAATTTCCCCCTTTGACATTCATAAAAAATAATGCAGATAAGCATAGTAGATTGTAGTAAAACTTTAGTAAAAATTTTCAATACAAATCTATATGTTTGATAGGAGGAAGGCGTTAATATATATTTTTTTAAAAAAATTCAAACTGTTCAAAGGGGTTTTCAAAAGGTTGAAAATTTCTAAAACATTGAAAATGACAAAAATGTTGAAAATTTAAAATGTTAAAAATTTCTAATTTAAATCTTTTTGCAAAGCTTAAATTATTAAAGAAATTTTAGAAATTCTTTTGCAAGATAGTTTTTAAAACACTTTAAAAAATATGTTGCATGAATATTGTAAAATAATTTAAAGTGTTTTCAAAGATATTTTGTTAAGTAAAATAAGCTTGAAAGTAGTAGAACCCATTTAAATTTTCTGGTTTTTCAAATAGTTTTCAACATGTTGACTTTATAAAACAAAAATATTTTGTACAAATAAATTTTGCAAGAAAAATAGATTCAAGAAGATTTGTTAAAAAGATAGTTTATTTGAAAAGTATGTTTCAAAATTTCAATCATTCAAAGCTTCTTTTAATAAATTTTGCAAAGAGTTTTGTAAGTATTTTCAAAGATAAATTTTTTCAAAAGTGGAAAACACTTGTTTTAAAAAATAAGCATTTTTACCGAGTAAGGATTTGAAAGGTATTTTTGAAAGTATTTTTCAAAACAAATTGAAAGTAATTTTGAAAATGATATTTGCAACCGGTAAGGAAATAAATTATTTTAAAAATTTTCTCCCCCTGAACATGATATATTTGAAAATATTCATCTAAAAAATATGTCCTTAAATGTCTAACCATTAGTCACTTGCTGATTATCAGAAGATAGCAATATTCACTTGGTTAGTCAAGTTAAGTTAATGTATCCTGTTAGTTTTTGACTAAAGTGGATCACTTAGCTTGATCATTGTAATTCTAGTATTTTTTGCTCAGACTTGTATTGATGTACTGATATAAGTATCTTAATTCCAGATAATATGCCTATGCATCTCACACTGTTCACACTGTTCTAAGTTTTTAAATACACAATTAGGGTAGACCTAGTGTGTTTGTGAGATGCTCAATATCTAGATCTATAGGAACACAACTTCTATGGATTTGATCTAGTCTAACACCAAAACATATTTAAAAACTAAGGAAATGAGAATTTTTAGAAAATAAAAAAATAAATTTCCCTAGAATTTTGCAAATTATTTTGAAAAATAGCAGCTCTAGTCTATCGTACACATTCCTAATTTTCATCGTAGGTTGCTAAATTCTAGTTCTGATAATGGTTTAGTAAATATGTTTGCTAGGTTTAATTTTGACTCAACATACTTGAGTTCATTATCACCTTTAGGTACATGATTTCTTACAAAATGATGTTTAACTTCTATATGTTTGGTTCTTGAATGATGCACTAGATTTTTAGTTAAATTTATTGAACTTATGTTGTTAATAAAGATTTTTGTATTTTTATAATTTAGGTTAAAGTCTTGTAATGTGTGTATCATCCATAATAATTGTACCATACACTCACCCATAGCTATATACTCTGCCTCAATTGTAGCTAAAGTGACACAGTGTTACTTTCTACTAAATCAGTTGACAAGTGATGGTCCAAGTAGTTGACATCTACCACTTGTACTTTTTCTATCTAATTTAAAGCTAGCATAGTCTGAATCAGAATATCCTAAAAGATCAAAATTAGTTGTTCTAGGGTACCACATTCCTATATTTTGTGTACCTCTTAGATATCTGAAGATTCTTTTAACAAGCTTTAGATGGGGCTCCTTAGCATAAGTTTGATATCTAGCACACATATTAACTATAAATAGTATGTTAGGTTGACTTGTAGTTAGGTATAACATACTACCTATGTCACTTCTATAATACTTTAGGTCTATTGGTGTTCCATTAGGATCACTATCTATATTTTCATTTACTGACATACGTGTTTTTATTTCTTTAGCATTATCCATTCTAAATTTTTTAAGTAATTCCTTTGTATATTTTCTTGATAGACATAATTATCTTCATTAGTTTGTTTAATTTGTAAGCCTAAAAAGAAGGTTAACTTACCCACCAGACTCATTTCAAATTCTTGCTCCATTAGGTTAATAAATTCTTATAGAAAGTCTGAGTTTGTAGATCCAAAGATTATGTCATTGACGTAAACTTGGGTGATAAAAATGTCAGATTTAAAGGTTTTTACAAATAAGGTTGAATTAATTCGACCTTGTTTGAATTCCTTTGAAATTAGATGGGTGGATAATCATTCATACCAAGCCCTAGGTACTTGTTTTAGATCATATAGTTCCCTTTTAATTTGAAAACATAGTCAGGGTGTTCTAGGTTTTCAAAACCAAGTGGTTGACTTACATATATTTCTTTTTTTATTAGTCAATTTAAAAAGGCTGATTTAACGTCAATTTGGTATAGCTTAAACCCTTTATGAGCTGTATAACTTAGTAGCATTCCAATGGATTCATGTTTGACTGCTAGGGCATAGGTTTTATCATAGTCAAGTCCCTCTATTTGACTAAACCCTTTAGCTATTAGTCTAGATTTATTCCTAACAATTTTTCCCTTTTTATTTAATTTATTCCTAAATATCCACTTAGTCTCAATGAATTTCTTACCATTGGGTAAAGGAACTAAGTCCCAGATTTGGTTTCTTTCAAATTGAACTAGTTCTTCCTGCATGGCAATAATCCAGTCTGGATCACTAAGGGACTCTTCTACTATTTTGGGTTCAACCTTAGAAATTAGGGATATTTGACTTAGGTTTCTAAATGATGATCTAGTTTGAACCCTTAGTTCTGGATCACCTATTATTTTGTCAATTGGGTGATCTGAACTTACTCTTATTGTTTTGGGCTCCATTTGTGTTTATTCATTTTCTTGTGGTTGATTTTTTTTTTCATCTTCACATTCATCTACTGGATTTTTACTTGCTCCCCTAGGTCAGTGCTAGCTCTAACGAAATTAATTGGTTGATATTGAGGTTGAGTTGAGTTAGATTCTTTAGTAATTTCGTCAAATTTTACATTGGTTGTTTCTTCAATTCTTAGATTGGTTTTATTATAGACTTTATATCCTCTACTATTTAAGAAATATCCTATAAAGATTCTATTTTCTACTTTTGAGATAATTTTCTTAAGTATTCTCTTGTGTTCAGTATGTAAACATGACATTCAAATACCTTAAAGTACTTAATATTTGATATTTTATTATAGTAAATTTCAAATGGGGGTTTATTATGATTTTTGTTTATTGTTGTTCTATTTTGTACATAGTAGGCTATACCAACAGCTTTTGCCCAGAAATACTTTGGTAGTTGGTATTCATTAAGCATTATCCTAGTGGCTTCTTGGAGAGTTCTATTTTTCCTTTCAACTACTCTATTTTGTTGAGGCGTATTAAGACAAGAAAATTCTTGATGGCACCCATTTCCAAAGCACAGTTTAGTAAACCTATGATTTTTAAATTCCCCACATTATCACTCCTAATTCTTTTAATTTTTGAATCTTTTTCATTTTCAGTTTGTTTACAAAAGTTACTAAATATTTCAAATGTTTCATCTATATTTATTAAAAATTTTACCTAAGTGAATTTTGAGTAATCATCAATTATTACTAGACAGTACAAGCTTCCATTTATAATTAATCCTATGTGAGTCAAATAAATCTAAGTGTAATAATTAAAGTGTTAAATTAGTTTGAGTTTGATTAGTTGGTTTGTGGGTTGATTTAGTTTATTTTCCTTATTGACATGCATTACAAATTGTTGAATCTAAGTTAGGTAATTTAGGTAGTCCTCTAACTAAGCCAGTTAGTTTGGTGAGGTTTCTAAAGTTAGTGTGGAACATTCTCTTATGCCATAACTAGGTTTCCTCTTTTTGTGTCAGGTGACACTTAATTGAGGAACTGACTAGGTTGATTGTGTAAATGTTATTATTCCTAAGTCCTTTTAATTTTATTGTAGGGTCTTTTATATGTTTAATTAAATATTCAGTGGATGTAAACCTAACCTTATACCCTGAATCACACAATTGACTAACACCGAGTAAGTTGAATTTAAAATTCTCAATAAGTAGTACTTTATAAATAATAAAATTAGACTCTAGTTCAATATTACCTATTCCAATTACCTTCAGTTTGTCGATGATCTCAAAGGCAACTATTCCTAGTCTTTTGAAGGTTAATTTTGTGAACATTGTTTGATCCCGGGTTATGTGTCGGGAGCAACCACTATTCAATATCCATTTAGATTCCTACAGGGAGAAGAAAAATCTTAGTTGAAGTGTGAACTTAGTTTTAACTTAATTTAATAATTTAAATTCAATTAAATTCAATTTAATCTGATTTAAATTTGAATTTAAATTTGAATTTAATTTTGATTTGAATTTAATTTTGATTTGAATTTAATTTAAATCTAATTTAATTTTGAATTTAAATTTGAATTTAATTTAATTTTAATTTAAATTTAATTTTGATTTGAAGTTAATTTAAATCTTATTCATCTCACCCGATCTATATTTTCAATTAGAGAATTCTATAATTTTGTGAGTGAGTTAGGTTGAATTTCAGGGTTTGGTTTAACTTGTGTTAGATTCAAGTTTAACTTTGGGTTTAACAAACAAATATTTTTTGGATAAACTTCTAAGCTGTGGTGAGTTACCTGCACATCATTAGAGTAACAACGCCTTCAAAAATTTTCAAATAGTTATATCCACTGAACTTAATACAAAAACTCTAGTCTAAGTAGTTAGGATTAGTAAGGGATACCTTCAGTTTGTTCTACTAAACCAAATGCACCAGGTCGAAGCTATTTCTTTCTAGACATGCATAGGCAAAGGTTCCCTAACCTACTATCATCCAAAACTTCTCCAGTACTATTTATCAAGTTAAACTTTTGTCTCTATTTATGCTAGTCCTAATTACTCAGTCAGGTAAGTTATTATTTTGAAGGTGCCAAATAGTTTGGAGCCTCCCCCTGAATTATTGGACTTTGGGTTTAGATTTTAGGTTTATGTCAATTTCCTTTATAGTTATAGTAGACTTGGTTATAGTTTGAGTTTAGATTGATATTGTTTTTATTTAATTTAGGTTTACTTGATTTTATTTTATTTTTTGAATTCATTTTTAAATTTTTAATTTTTGAGGTTGAGAGTGATTTATTTGGTTTATTTTAATTATTGTAATGAATTTTATTTTTTGGTACATAGTATTGATTGAGTCCTACTTGCGTAGTTAGACATACTTTCGGAACATAAACTTTAATTAATTTTAAATTTTGAGTTATCGTTAAAATTGATTTAAATGTAGAGTTGGACTTATATCCAAGTCTGGTTTTATTGTACACAACTCTTTGGGATCCAAGTATCATATTCAGATACTTGGATCTTAAGGTAAAAATTTTCAACTATTCTTTTAACTTTTCAACTTGACTTTTCAAGATAGAATTTTCTTCCTCAAGAAATGTAACTTGAGTGGATTTTCTATCTTGAACTTGGTCAATTGATCAGATCAAGCTCAGTTATTTCTTAAGGATGCTATTTTCCTAAAGGAGAAGTTTAGCGTGTTCCTCAATTTTTATTAACTTTTTGTTTAGGCAATAAATAATTTAAAAAAAATTTGCCGTGCGATTAAATGTTACCCCAGTTGGTTCGTCTAAATCCGATGTGGATTTGTTGCTCGACTCATATTTTGATTCTTGATCTGATTCACCTTAGGTTGCCATCTTGTAAGGTACTTAGCTTGCTTTAGTTGGTCCACTCTCAATCCGTCTGAGGAAGACTTGCCCCAAGCCACTTTTAGTGCCTTCTTTTGCTTCTTGATATTGTCTTTATTTGAGCATTCATGTTTGAAGTACTCCTTCTTATTGCAGTCGTAACACGTGATGTTTGCCTTTGGGTTGTTGGATGCTGACTTGGACATCTTCTTCATGCCGCATTTGGTGAAGCTTTTCTTGCATATGGTGAACATCTTCCTTACCATATTCACCAGTTGCTCTTCTTTGTCTAATTCTGACTCGGTTTCAATTTCTATTTCGGGGTTTGCTCCCTTCGAAGTTCCTGCAAGAAATACAATTCCTTTCTCGACCTTTGGGGTGTTAGTTTGTTCATGCAGTTCAAGTTCACAAAATAGTTCATCTAATTTTAACTTGGAGAGGTTCCTCAAAATCTTATAGGCATCTATGATCGATGCCCATAGTGTGCTTTAAGGGAACAGTTAAAAGCATACCTTATTACGTCCTGGTTTTTGAGCTGGTGTCCGATTAGGTGAACGTCGTTGAGGATGCACTTGATTCAAGCGTGGAGCTAATTCATGGTCTCACCATCTTGCATTTTAATGTTAAATAATGAATTAAGAAGTAGGTCACGTTTTATTACCTTTGAATCGGGAGTTCCTTCTTGTAGCTCGATGAGCTTGTCCCATAGCTCCTTTGCGTTCTCGTGCAGGCCTACTCAGTTGAGTTCTTTTTTTGTGAGTCTGCACTAGATCATGTTCAATGCTTTGGAGTCAATTTGAACTTTACTTTTTATCTTCTAGACTCCATCTCTTTCTAGGTCTAGTGGTACTTTTATTGTTTCATCTACAGGTGCCCGATACCCTCGTCGGATGGTGAACTTGTTGGGATATGCCCGATGTGGGTGTGTGCTAGAACACGTTTCATAAATATGCGCAGTGAAAAATAAAATAATAATAATTCATAATTATTACATCACACACACCACACATATACAAGGATACAATATGCCAAACATGATCACATAATTAAAATTTTATGGGAAGTAAATTTACGCTAGATATACCTTACGAATGGCCTGTAACGAGAAGGGCATCAACTGTAGTGACGTTGTCGAACCTTGCCTCTATTCGTATCCAGGCTGAGCTCCTCAAGACAACACCTTAAGTACAAGTCTCTTATTCGAAAGTTACTAGCTATGAGCGAAAAAGAGGGATCAAGAGGAAGAAGGAAGCACACAAGGGAGAGTTTTTCTCCCTTGTACTGGCCACGACAACAAGAGGGAGCACCCTCTTGTTGGCAATGGGAGAGAGAGGAGAGGGAGAGGAGGATTGATTTTCCAAAATCCAATCAATCAAATAATGAAACTTGTGTCTAATTCTATCCTAATTACATCTATATATAATCCTCTTTAATGAGTTGGATTATAAAACCCAAATCCAACCCATTATCCCTTAACCAAAAATTAGCCCATTAACCTCTTGGTTTGGTTCACAACTAAATCATGTTGGTTCATAATTAATACATGATTAAACCAAATATGGTCCAACTCTACCATAAGATATATAGCCCATTCGTGCTTCCATTATGACAAATATTTTCACATTTGTCTTATGTATGGTTCAACCAAACATTTATCTCATGATCTAAGAATCCTATTCTTTAACTTGTTTTATGTCTTTTAGAGACTCGTTAGCGCGTGTGACCCAATATGTTCCCGGTTTATCTTGGCCATATATAATTAACTACCTAATTAGAGAATGATCATGAGTGACACCTATTAGTACATCATGATCCCCAATTAGCCGAAAAATTACAGTTGATCTTTGAACTAATTCTAAACCTTTCAGCAGTTACAGTGAGTCGTGTCTTGCTCCTTTCACTTGTCTTATACCCACTTGGTTCAGGACATGTGTCTATCCCCACTAGACTGACTACGTTACACCTAGCCCAAGTAATACTTTCTCATTCTACAAATTCAAATTACTTATACATGTGTTTAAGAGTCTCACACTCTTAACATAAGATACTTTGGCCAAAGACTTTGAGTAATAATCCTAATGAGTGGCATAAAATATACGTCTTCTCGCAAGGAGTGGTGAATCCTCTGTTGGCTATCCAAACATCTTCGGACATTTCGACTTATACCTAATCATCCCGGGTCCACACCTCGATGAGGTGCTTGCTTAAGATGTCAAAGTATAAGTCTCCATGACCATGATGACTCATATATCTCAAGTCGAAGAAAACAAACACTCGAGTTGCAATAAGAGCTTGACAGACATATCCATATATATAGATAACCATATGAAGTTTTACAATGAGTTACTCCAATGAACTAGTTATCATAACTAGCATCCACGTTTAACTCTCGACATCCCAATGTCTCCAGCCAGTAAGAAAACAACTGCTTGGCAAACCAAGGAGTATAATTCGTGTTAATCTTATAGAATTTATGATGTCTGAATACATCAATTCGACGACTAGGGAAATTCTAATGCGTTCATAATTGCACATGTAGAGATAATCACTAGTTGTGATCCAATCATAATTTCTCTCATGCTATGAATTATATTGCATACATTCAGTAAATGAGTTTAAGACAATTAAATATATAATATGCACTTAAATAGTGAATCTATATTTAGTAAAAACTGTAAGGCGATTGCTTTAGGACATTCCTTAAAATCCAACACTCCCACTTGGCCTAATGTCAATCGCCACGGTGTCCTAAACCTTAAGCATGGGCATGACTCTCAAACTTGCTTTGTAGTAGAGTCTTTATCAAAGGATCCTCTAGGTTCCTTTCAGTGAAAATTTTCTTGAGCTGTATCTCTTTCCTACCAATGATCTCCCTGATCAGATGATAGTGGCGAAGCACGTGTTTTGATTGCTGATGAGACCTAGGTTCCTTTGCTTGTGCAATAGCTCTGGTGTTGTCATAGTAAACAGGTAATGCTTCAATAGCAGATGGAACAACTCCAAGTTCGGCAATGAACTTCTTGATCTAAATTGCTTCCTTTACTACTTCTGAAGCTGCAATGTATTCCGACTCACAAATAGAATCTACAACAGTGTCTTGCTTGGAACCTTTCTAACTAACTATGCCTCTATTTAATATGAATATGATTCCAGACTAGGACTTGGAGTCATCCTTATCCATCTAGAAACTTGCATCTGTATATCCATGTATGATCATATCACCATCTCCATATACCAAGAACATATCTTTAGTTCTTCTCAAGTACTTAAGGATCGTCTTGATAGCCGTCCAGTGATCCATTCTTGGATCAAACTGGTATATATTCTTAACACTCAGAGCATAGATACACCATGCCTTGTACATAACATAGCATACATGATAGATTCTATCACAGATGCATAAGGTATATGATCATGTAAATCCTCTCGTCTTTTGTGCATGGACATATAGACTTTGAAAGGTGAATTTCATACCTCATAGGTATGAAACCTTTCTTGGATTCATATATGCTAAATCATTTTAGCATTTTGTCTGTATATGTCGATTGTGAAAGACCAAGTAACCTTTTCGATCTATCTCTATAGATTTTCATCCCAAGGATATAAGTTGCTTCTCCCATGTCTTTCATGGAGAATGTTTTGGACAACTAAACTTTAACTGACTGTAAAACTGACACCTCATTTCCTATGAGCAATATGTCATCAACATATAATATTAGGAATACGACCACACTCCCACTAACCTTTTGATACACACAAGGTTCGTCTGGATTTTGTGAGAAATCAAATTATTTGATCGCCTCACCAAAATGAATATTTCAACTCCTGGATGCTTGCTTCAGTCTATAAATGGATCATTGAAGCCTGCATACTTTATTCTTGTTAACAAATGTAAAACCTTCGGGTTGTGTCATATACACATTCTCGAGTAGATTTACGTTAAGGAAATCTGTTTTCACATCCATTTGACATATCTTATAATCATATGAGATGATATGGCCAGGAGTATTCGAATGGATTTAAGCATGACTACAGGTGAGAAAGTTTCATCATAGTCAATGCCTTGCTTTTGATGATAGCCTTTCGCTACCAACCTTACCTTGTAGGTAATTACATTACCATCCATATTGGTTTTCTTCTTGAAAACCCAGTTGCACCCTATAGGAGTTATGTCCTCAGGTGGGTCCACCAAATTCTAAACTTGGTTTTCGTATATGGTATCCATTTCCGACTTCATGGCTGTAAGCCACTTGTCCTTTTCTGAACTATTCAGAGTCTCTTTATAATCAGCAGGTTTCTCATCCTCAATAAGCAACATGTCATTCAATTCTCTTACAAGAGATCCATATCTCTTAGGAATATTATATATTCTACCTGATCTATGAGAAGGTTGTGTCATAATTCATTGTGGTTCTTGACTAGAGATCTCGTTAGTGTTTATTAGAGTCTCTTGAACTTCATCAAGTTCAACCATACTCCCACTTGCTTCCCGTAAGAGAAATTCTTTCTCTAGGAAGGTAGCATGCCTTGAAACAAATACCTTTTGTTCCAAGGAATGATAAAATTGGTAACCCTTAGTTTCCTTAGGGTATCCAATAAATAAACACTCATCAGACTTAGCGTCCAACTTGTCTGGTATAGTCCCCTTCACATAAGCAAGACATCCCCATATCTTCAAATAAGATATGAGGGATTTTTTATCAGTCCATACCTTATATGGAGTAACTGAGATTACCTTTGTTGGGACTCTGTTTAGCAAGTAAACAACTGTCATGAGTGCATAACACCAAAAGATTTTAGGAAGATTTGCACGATCCATCATTGACCTAACCATGCCCAACAACGTTCAGTTATGTCTTTTCAATGCACCATTGTGTTGTGACATATATGGCGGAGTCCATTGAGACATACCGTTGTCCCTTAGATAACCTTGAAACTCTTGGCTTAAATACTCACCACCTCGATCAGATCGAAGTATCTTGATATTTTTACCAAGTTGTTTCTCTACTTTATTTCTAAGTTCTCTAAACTTTTCAAAGGCTTAGACTTGTGTTTCATTAGATACACATACCCATAACGAGAGTTATCATCAATGAAGTAGTTATAACCTTCTAGTACACGAGTTGACATTGGTCCACATACGTCAGTATGTACGAGCCCAAGTAACTCATCAACTCATTCACTCTTTCTAAAAAAGGTAACTTTGTCATCTTGCCTTTTTAAACATGAATCGCATGTATCAAATATATCTAATTCAAATGATTCAAGAGTTGCAATCTTTTACAATTTGGACATGTGTTTCTTGTTTATATGGCCAAGGTAACAATGCCACAAGTAAGAGGTTAATTGATTATCTAATTGAGCGTGTTTATTACTTGTATCGATATTGAATGCATCACTAGATGTATCTAATGCGTAAATATCATTGCATAAAGTTCTAGTGCCATAAAGAACACCGTTCAACGTTATATAACAACAATTATTACTAAAAGTCAAATGGAAACCTTTTCTATTTAAGAAAGAAATAGAAATAATATTTTTTTTTATTAATGTGGGAATAAAATAACAATGATCTAGTTCTAAGACAAGTCCACTAGGAAGCTATAACAAGTATGTTCCGATGGCGACCGCAGCAACCTTTGCTCCATTCTCAACTCGTAGACTTGTTTCTCCCTTGATGAGTCTTTTGCTATTCCTTAGCCCCCATATGTCATTACATATATGTGAGCCACACCGAGTATCCAATATCCAAGTGTCTAAGGAAATAGTATGACAATCAATAATGAAAATAATTAAAGAGGATAGGGCATCAGATGCCTTATTCTTCTTCACAGACTCAAGATAGATCTTGCAGTTTCTTCCCCAGTATCCCATCTTGCCACAATGATGGCATGGACCCTTTTGTGCCGGTTCTACTATCTTGGTATTTTTTCTCTTCCTCTTAGTCTGATATTTAGTTTCCTCTTAGAAGCTTTTTTGGAGGAGTCTACTAATATCATAGTTTTCTGTTCACCTTTAACAGAACGCTCTACAATTTTAAGCATATTAATCATCTTGAGAATGGTCGATTCTAAATTGTTCATCCGATATTTCATCACAATTGTGAATGACTTTTTAGAAAACTATGTAGAATTAAGTCAATACTTAACTCATGATCCATTGTAAAATTGAGTGATGTTAAACACTCTATGTAGCCGTTCATCTTTAGTACATATTGTATTAGGGACTAACCCTCCTACATCTTTGAGCAAAAGAGAAGTTTAGAGAACTCAAACCTGTCGGATCTAGCTTGCTCATCAAATAGTTCATGAAGATGATAGACAATATCATTAGCATCCAAATGCTCATATTATTTCTATAGTTCAAGAGTCATGGTAACTAGTATGATACAACTTGTAAGTATGGAATCATCCTTAAGTTTCTAAAGGGCCAACAATTGGTCCACAGTTGCATCGACATCAAGACTTGTGGGAAGATGCTAATAAAGGATATAAGCTAGTTTCTCAATTTTGAGAACAATTCTCAAATTTTGAAACCAGTCCAAGAAGTTTGACCCAGTCAGTTTGTTTGAGTCCAAAATTGAACGCACATTAACAAAAGTCATAATTAAATGATTAACTTAGAAATACAAAAATGAGAATGCATGAGAGACATGATATTATTTATGTAAATAATTTACATAAAAGTTTATTTATTTATCAAATTTAAATACCCTTATTTTTGAATTTGAGAGATGGTAGGTTTTCTCCAACTGGGTTGATATCTACTACAGATAAAAAAAACCTTGACTTTGGCCAATAAGCCATTCTTAGTTATAGCGGTAGGTAACAAGTTTATCGATTGCATATCACTTATATGCAACTATCACATTATGCTAGCAAATAATTGATCTTCGCATAAACATCGGATTGTTAATGTTAGGATGTATACTAAAAGCCTAGCTTTTGTATGAACATTTATTTTGAAATAAGAATCACATTGGTCAAATGTTT
>JBBMJZ010000096.1:3677039-3687052 GCA_037833815.1 Zingiber zerumbet | reverse complement strand
CCTCTACCAAGCACATCAGTCCCAACAACTTCTTCCATCCAAGTTTAGGATTCCCTTTCCCAACATCCGGTCAACCGTAACATATTGGGACTTCTCATTGCCTAGCATTTGGTCAACCTTGACCTGATGAGACTTCTTCACAAGTGTTCGGTCAATCCTTTGACCCACTTGGACTTTTCTTCTTGTGCCAAGTATCCGGTCAATCTTTTGACCTACTTGGACTTACCGTCTCGTACCAAGTGTCCGGTCCTCCGTGACCCACTTGGACTCAGGTGTCTGGTTAACCTTGACCCACCTGGATTTCTAACTGCCTGATTTCACTCACCAGGATTTCCTTACTACCTAGCTTCATTCACTAGGACTTCCTTACTGCCTAGCTGCACTCACTAGGGCTTTTCACCTACCTTCACTTACTAGGATTTCCTTCTTCCTAGCTTTACTCACTAGGGCTTTCACTTTGCTTCACTCACTAGGATTTCCTTCTGCCTAGCTTCACTCACTAGGGCTTTCACCTGGCTTCACTTACTAGGACTTTTATTTACCTAACTTCACATACTAGGACTTTTCCAACACCTAGCTTCACTCACTAGGATTTTCAACTGTCTGACTTCACTTACTAAGATTTCACACCAAGTGTCTGGTTAACACTAACCCAATTATATTTTCAACTTTTGTCCACCTTCCTATTAGACTTGTCATTTCATAACCTCTAGTTAGAGTTTCCTAATCAAGTATCCGATCAATTTTGACCTACTTACTTGACTTTTCTTCACATGAAACTGGTCAAACCTTGACCAAAGGGGAATTGCACTAACAATCTCCCCAAACGGATGATTGCACCTACAATCTCCATATATTGTTAAACATCGAAACTCAAACATCAAGACTCAAACTTGAGCAAACTTAACCTTAGTCAAAATGATCAACCTTAACCTAGGAGATATTACACCAACAAGATCATATTATGGGTGGCTAACCAGATCTCTTGGTTTACAAAAAAGTGGATCATGGGATGGATCACTCGTAATTACACTAGGATCGTAGCCGTGATCTGGCCGTAATTAGTTGCGATCCCTACCTGGGTTCACTAGCCTCACTAGGTTATAGTTTGAGTCAGAGCGGATGACCCATGGCCGCCTGGAGGTAGGCCCCTGTTTAACGCCCGACAATCTGGACACTTGCCTACTTCTAGCGACCTCCGGCCACTCGCTCTGATTTAAAATATAACCTACTAGGGACGATGAATTCAAAAAAAGATCATAATTAATTATAGTAGGATTATAATCACGATCCTATTATAATTATGAATGGTTTATCGTCTGCTTTTTTATTATTATTATTTTTTTAGACCAAAAAATTTGCCCGAGTAATTATATATAATGAGGTGAGGGGTGTTTTATAAAAAAAAAATAAAATTGAAATGAGACGCGCTTTTATCAAATATTTAGGGAGAAAAAAAAGTATATTCTGGACATTTGTCTTATTATTTATCGATTATTTTTATTAATCATGTGGATTAGCTTTGGGTCCCACACCCTCGTAAACGAGCCCACGTGGCTGCCTCGTGAAATAATTGATAGAAAAACTACGACCGCTTTCTCAAACCCCACCACATCTCCCTCTCTGATACACTTGTGGGCCAGCTTCACTTTTCCCTTGAGCCGAGCCTAGCCGATCCGAGCCGGGCTGGGAATGGAGTCGGCGTGGGATCGCGACTCGGGAGGTTAACATTTAACAAAGGTGCAGAGAAAATGACGGGAAAATGGACTCTGCAGTTCTTGATAGACGTGCCAGTTGTACCGACGAGGTTAAATGACTATTTAGCCCCAGCGCTTTCTGATGATGTTTGTAGGGTGTTAGCTGGGCAGAATCGTAACTTGCTCATTTTGAGAGAATCGGATGAAATTTCGATAAATTAATAGATAATTTTTTTAAATAAATTATTGAGGTAAGAATTTGACCTAATACGAATACTTCCTAGTTAGTTCTGATCATCGATAAAAAACCGAATTAGACATTACAGAACTAATGAGTATACATTAGATATATAATACCAATCATAAAATGTGAAGACCGATCTGGTGTTTTAATTAAATGGAGTGAAGGTGTTTTAATTTGATTTTTAATTCGATATAAACATTATAAATTAAGTAAAACCCACCTGATGAAATAAAAATAATATTGATTGAATTAAATGGATACTAATATTTAAAATAAATAAACAGTAAAAAAATAAATGAAAGAGTATTTTTTTTAAGAATCATTTGAGCAAATACCTCTCATTTTATTTCTATTAGGGTGAAAATAACGGTCATCTAAGATAGTTCAATATCATTAACTCCCCAATTAGATATAAAAAGGTAAATCATAGATAATATTTTATCCTAGTATAATGATCCGGAAGGTATACTAAACGGGACATTATCCCAAATCTTATTTTGATTCGGTTGATAAAAAATTTAAGTTAGAATTATTTTATATATATTTTTTATATGGGTGGCATTGATGATCCGATTAACCTTAAATGGATACTATAGAAATATCTCATTGGCTATAGGAATAAATTCAAAAGTATATTGATTGTCCACACAATAGACTGTGGTTCCAATAGTTCAAATGCGAGAGGGGAATCTCTTATACTCCCTGGGTTTTGAACCCTAGATGTATGAGGAGTCATAAAATATGCTTACCATTCTAAGGCTAGGTATTCATGTATTTGTATCTTTCATTCACCCAAAAGTGTGGTCATCGTTGCACCATAGTTTCGGGTAAATACTTTTGTTTTTTATTAATATGACCTTGCTTCAATCTGAAACACAAAGTAATAGAAGATATTTAAAAATCGAGTTTCAATTTCGTTGAACCCAATTGATCTAAAAATACTAGATTGATAAGTCGTTCATTGTGAGGACTTTTTAATTTATATTAATGACTGATAAAATTTTTTCAGGGAACCAAATTAATCAATATAAACTTAATATCTAATACTAACTAAAATAAATAAATAAATAACATACAATTTGATTGCTAGCACCATGGTAAACGCATCCTCTGATCCGCAATGTCCACTCTATGCATTGGTTAATTTTGATGACCTCACCTGTTTAACAAATGAGGGTCATCAAAATCAATCAATCACAGTAAGTAGATCATCCTCTGATTTACAATTTGCAAACCAGAAGATCCTACCTGCCACGGGAACTCTAGTATCTACAAGAGTGATGATGCCAAATTTGAAATATGTTTGAGTTAAGATCAGCGTTTGATTTAATAAAAATTTATTTATATTCATTTAATATACATAAAAAATAATTAAATAATTATATATATATAATGGTTAATATTCATAAATAAAAAATATAAATTATTTATAAATAATATTCATAAATAAAATTTATAAATTATATTTATCACTTATCAAACTTATAAATACACAAATAAATAAATTTATAATATCAAACTTACTAACCAATCAAACAAATTTAAAAATATATATATAAATTCTAAGTAATAATAATAAAAAAAAGAGTTTACTAATATCCAAAGGAATCAACCTCTCAAAACAACTTGAACTTATCACAAACTCATTTAAAAAAAATAAGCCAATCTTAAATAACTATTTCAATGACTTAATTATTTTATCAAATAAATTTGTACAATGACAGCATAGGTTAGCATAGGTTACCGTCATTTGCCAAGCTCAATAGGTTCCTTTTGAAAGAGGCTTTAATTACTGAAATGTTCTTTTCTGTGCTGAAGTAAGGCCTATCTGATCACTTTCCTATTGTTCTTGGATGTGATACCGGTATCTCCTTAGGATAGTGCAGTGATTAAAGTATGGAGTGTTTACATATTAGGGTATAGAATTAAAACTTGACATGTTCGAACATGTCTTCTCTTATGTTGGCCACTACACTAATGGCTAGTAACTATCCATGATTTACCTCGTTCGTATTGGACTAAGGATATATTAATAAGAACGTTGAAGTGATGTGATGCAATAATGGTGTTCACCTTACAGAGGTTATTCAATTCAAGAATAAATGGTTACTTTACCCAAGATTCGAAGTGATTATTCCAGAGTGGTGGAGAGTTTGGGATATTCATTATGCTACTTTAAAGGAAGGTTGAGATATTAAAAGAAGGCACGTATGGAAGAAACAGTGCTCAATGAATGCATGACTAGCCCAAGAAGGCACCTACCCTTCTCAGTCTGTGCCCTTACGATTTATATCAGGAAAACCTTGCTGAGGCTGCCTTAGCAAGACCTTCCTCCATGGTGCAAGATTGGCTCTCACAAAACACCTGGTCCCAGTGACTGGAACTTAGAATTTCTCAAAACCTACTAGAGTTGCATCTAATCTTAAGAGTCTTTCATAACTGCAATTTCTAAGAAAGATTCAACTTTTCTTGTGCATGGTTTCAGACCAATTGCTTTAGCAAACAGTATAGAGAAACTAATAATGCCCACCGGTTATATTACACTTATTTCAGCAAACCAATTTGCTTTCATCCATCGTAAAAGCACTACGCTTGTGATGAAGAGAGAAAAATCGATATGGCAATGCTAAAAATTGAGTTTGCTGACAGAAGTCTCTTTATGATGCTAAAGCTTCATGGGTCATGATCACCTTAAGTAGCACTTCTATGGCACTTCATGGGCAAAATGCCCCTAGAACCTTTAGAAAATCTTCCAAATGGCTAAAACAATACTTGATTTTAGGAACTAAGTGCACTCGACCATGAGCAGTTCAAGCAACAGCTAGATATCGAAAGAGTAACTGGAAATTGCAGAATACAAAGGGCAGATCAAGTTCGAATACAAGTTCACCATTTACCACGACATTGATATGCTAAAAGAAGACTTCAAATCTAGATAGTTTTTACTACCGCAGCATTAACAAGCATGGATTTCTCAAAGCAAGCTATCTGTCCTAGCTGGCAACCTCCTGAAGAAGTTGAGCGGCACTGATGGTAGCTTATACCTGAACCTTGGGTGTCTCAGCATGTAAAATCCAGTTAGGAGGGCGACGACTTGGAAGGGCGTAACATAGAGAACTATGGCAGCTGCAAGGCAAAAGATCAAAAATAGGGCAGTTGCTCTAGGATCTCTCCAGCTTAACAGAGACTGAAACCTCTCTCCTTGTGTAGCCAGGTCTCCGACCACAGTTTGCACCCTTCCTGCAACACTCCTTAGTCGATCGTACCTTGCCCTTATGACATCAGGCGGTCTCGTTGAAGGAAACCTGTCAAATTCCTCATCCAACTCATCTGGATGGGCTGTGTCTGCATGAGACAGTCGAGTATCCATGTGAGGAGGTTTCCTCGGCCGCCATCGGTAGTACCATACTCCAATCAAGAACAAGTAGAGGAACATCGTAGGAAGTATCAACTCTGGGTACAGAACCAGTATCGCATAGAGAACATGGAAGAGTACAGTTGTGATAGGGTTCTTCCAAAGGCAAATTTGGCCTAACCATTTTCCTGTAGAAATCAAACCACTGAAAACACACATGAGTCTATAGAAATTGGCTTTGCTCCTTCTCATGCTCCACATATGGAAACCTACATCCAGCATGTATTCCACCACCTCCTTCCTCAGCGGTGGCTCTGCCCGACTCAACCTCATTGAGACTATCTGAGTGGATTGATGCCTCAAATAATCAAGCTGGCTAACGGTCAGAGGATGGAGGTAATGCATCTTCGGCAGTAATGGCCTGGAATAAGTATGCAGCATATTAAGCAAAGAGGAAGAGGAGAACCGAACAGCCAACTGAACTTCCCCCATCTTTTTAACCCCTGATGTATGCAAAACCAAGAGAGGATATGAGTGCGTGTACACTTTATCAGTCTCGAGAGTAGAAAGTCGAATACGAACTTTGCCAATTCTGTTATCAGTAGCACCGTTAGCCTTCTCTCCACCCTGCAAGTGACAGTTATCAAACACACCGATTGTTATAACAGTACAAGGGTCAAAAACTTCCCAAGTGTATTGTTCATTCCATTTGGGATTGGAGCTATCAATGATTGTTCTTGTCCGAACCCATTTATGCCCATACTTAGCGACACAATAAGCATCAGTGGTGCCACGCCCATCCTTAGTCTTCATTGTCAATAATGCCTGAGCAGTTAATATGCCAAGCTCTAGAATACCAATGCTTGGTTTCCACAACTGTTTTGCCGTAGGCCTAAGATCACTGCTATAATGTGTGGATTCATCCAAAACATGGTAACCCCCATCCAAACTTACCCTCAGATGGATGCGACTCGCAAATTTCACTTCCTTCTTCTGCTCCCCATCAACAGCCACATGCTTTTCAAGGTGGTACCACCTGGAACTTACAACACGACAGTCCAATCTCCTCTCAACATTCTGTAGAGGAACAACCACCTTCCCTAGCACCTCATCTTTGTTTGGTCCAATTCGTTCTTCCACACTTAAGATTAAATGTTCCTCAAAAGGTTCTGCCGCAACAAGCATTAAATCTTCATTCCACAAAGGATTGGCGGACCTGATTGACGAAAACCTTGTCCTTAGAATTTGACCGCCAAGGTTAACTTTAACAAAGACATCAGGGAAACCTGGTTTAGGTATGAGAAGCAGATCTTGGGCCTCAATGACATTAACTCTCAGATACCAAAGCTTGGGGGAAAGGTATACCTTAGACCTAATACTGGCAAGGCCATCACCGGGAACTGTTGCAGCATCAGAGTGCCAAGCTTCTGGGAATGCCTCATCTGCTTGTGTACCCATCCAAACAGCCAACATCAGTTCTCCCTTCACCTTCTCCCCTTTGCGATCTGCCAAGCGATACCACTGTGGTGCCAATGGGCTATCAGGTGGAACTCTTTTTGGAACATCATTAAGGTCAAACAAAACCATTCCGATAAAATCATCTTTTACTAAGTCCTTGTCCTTGACAAAAACCTCGACCACAGAAGCTTGGATCCGTTCTTTGGAAAAGGAAAACACTTGGTTCCATTCAGGGTTACTCTTCTTCTCAAAATGACGAGTCGTACCTTTGTAATTACCGAGCTTTACCTCTACATAAGGATCACAACTCCCAGTGACATCCTTAGCTGGCAGATCCTTGGCTTTCACGACGCGCACGTAGAGGTACTGCATTTGCTCAACGAGGTCATAGGTGTTGGTGAGCTTGTCACCACCGCCAAGTCCGCCACCACCTAGGCGGGGAGCAGTCTCCTTCAAGGAGAAATCCTCTTGAGGGAGAGGGAATGGTCTCTGCATCTTCTGAAGCTAGTGGCAAAAGGGGGAGAGTTAAAATTACATTGTTAGTCAGTAACTATGAGAACATGCACAAGGATGCAACAGGAAGGGTGGGAAATGAATTTTTATATCCTCAGGTAGAAGGAAGAAAACATCCTTTCATCCAAAAGACCATTGAAATCTGATCTTTGCTCGAGTTACACTCAAATTGAGAGTAATTCTTTCTTAAATAAATTTTTAACCTTCCATCCTTCTGAACAAAGGAAAGAAAGATTTAACATAATTTTCCTCTTTCTAAACAAACAAGAGAATGAAGGAATCGACCCTATTCCATCCTTACTATCTTCTATTCTACCCAGTTTAATCCTTATTGTCTTTTCACCCTTCTTATATAAAACAAAGCTAGAATCCAAAGGAATCCGGGACTTTATTAAATAAAACCCTGAAAGAAACACTTCGAATGTTCTTTTTGCAGTAGAATATTGAGAGATCTACATGGCATGAGAAAGATCAGAAGGAATGTAAATGCTCCACGTTAAAACCCAAAGTTTCAAGAATCCAAAGCCTAGATCTTGCTTTCTAGTAAACTGGCATGTGTCTCACGAGTAACATAGATATAGCTACAAAAGCTTAGGCTTGAGAAACAGCAAATTCTAAATTCTAGAATGTCATATGTTCTACCGCAGACCTAGAGAAGATTGAAATGAACACAATCAACCGCAGCCGAATCCAACTCATCCACTGAAACCCTAAAACCCTAAACTTTCACATAGTAACTTCTTTAACCTTAAAATGAGGGGAAGAAAAACTGACATTTTTCCTCAGAGAAAACCAAGATACGAGCAAGAAGTTCAACATCGAAGAAGAACACTCCGATAAACTCAAAAAAGGAAGAAAGAACCAAAAAGGTTCAGCATTTAAGGTATCGGGAATACCTCAGAGGAGCACAATAACGATCAAGCGAGGAGGAGAGAGAATGAGAGGCCGATGGGCTTCGAAGGAAAGCGCAGGTGACGGACTCGGTTGGTGCTGCACTTCTGTCCCTCACATTCGCACATAGCTCCCTCCGACGCCTGATCTCTCAGCAGATGGGAACAAAGCAGAGATCTGATGCGAGAAGGAGATGTCGACGGGAGAAACGAGGCAAAATAGAGAGAGAAAGAGAGAGCGCACGCAAAACAACACAACACAAAGGAGGCAGCGGCAGAGCATGCAGTGGAGCAGAGCGCCACTGCTGTGGTTGGATTAAAAAGGAATGAGAAGCGAGATTAATGTGTCGTGTTATTTGAGATACTAATTAATAAAGTTGGAAAATTATTATTTTTTAAATAATAGAGAATTAGAAATGATTTTAAAAAATAGAAAAGAAAATTGAGGCGCACCGCGGACGTGGTGGTGGGGGAGACGGCGGTCGGGAGGTTGTTTGTCTCGTGACTACCATGCTGGCGTCCTAAATATTGCCAAACAAGACCATGTTCGTTCGATTGGAGTTAATTTATTTTAGTTTAGTTTATACGTTTTCATATTTTAAAATGAAAATATATAATATATTTAAGTTTAAATGTGAGTTGATCACCCGTTTTTTTTCCTTTTCTATTATTTATTTATTTTTAAAATAATTTTCAATGTTTGACATTCAAAATATGCCTTTATTTTTTAAGCTGACAAAATATATTCAACTTCCCTGCTTAATCCTAGATGACTGATCAATCTATAGTAATTTTTTATTAGCGATTAAAGTGAATCATAAAATAATCATAGTACGTGATTCATCAATTTAATATTCTTAAATTAATGATCTATTAAAAAAATTATTTATTAATTTATTAAAATTATGACTAAATCCTTAAACATTTGAGAAATTAAGAAGGTGTCATGTAACTACATCATTACCTTGAGCTTCAAATATACTTTACTACAATAAAAGATGATAACCGTCATCTAAGGGGTCTCCCCAAGATTGTCCCATGCGATTAGGAAGGGAGGTAAATTATGGAGAATTTCGTCCAACATAGTGGCCCTTTGTATGAGGTCTCTCCACGATGCATTTCGTACATATTGAGAATTGATCTCATGATTTATTATAATAACATCACATGTAACTATCAATTATGCCGACCTATGAGATAGTCAATTCACATTAGAGTCTACTATATATACAAGGACGAATCCAGAATTAAAAGTAGACTGGGTTGATCTGATTAAGTTTGCCAAGCACGTCATAGAAGAGATCTGAGTTCACTTCACCCTAGCACATTATCATCTCGCCTTTCCCTATGTTTTATCAAATTTTATTTTTTTATTGAATGTATTATTTTTATTATTTATGAAATTATTAAGTAATTTACTAATAATGATAGACGAAAAGGTAAAGATGATAGAAAACTTAGATTTTAAGTTATGGTAGACTGGAAAGAGTAAAACAAGAAAAGAGTGGGTATTATTGTAAATAGTTTGTTAAAGGATGAAGTTGTAGGAGTAGTTAGAAAAGAGGATAGAATTATAGTCCTTAAGATAATAGTGGCGAAAGAAACTATGAATATAATTAGCGTATATACACCATTAAGTAGGATTAGGTGAAACTACCAAAACAAGATTTTGGGAGGACTTAGATGAAATATTACAAAATATTTCACAAAATGAAATGATTTTAATAGGAGGTGATCTAAATAGGCATATCGGAGTGAAAAATAAGGAGTATGAGATAATACATGAGAGTTATGGGTTTGGAACGAGGAATGAGGAAGGGAAAACTATATTAGATTTTGCGATAGCATATGACCTT
>JBBMJZ010000096.1:3644428-3656263 GCA_037833815.1 Zingiber zerumbet | reverse complement strand
GCTGAGGACAACTTGAACATAGCTTCTTAAACCTCTCCCAATATTCATAAAGTGTCTCTCCCAGCACTTGTTGAATTCCACAGATACTCTTCCTGATAATTGCAGTTCTTGAAGCTGGAAAGAATTTCTCCAAGAAAGCCTTTTTCATATCAATCCAAGATGTAATATATCCAGGAGACAAATAATACAACCAATCCTTTGCTACTCCAGTTAATGAAAATGGAAAAACCCTTAGCTTGATATCCTCTTCTGAAATGCCCTGTGGCTTCATGGTAGAGTAACCCACATGGAACTCATGTAAATGTCTGTTAGGGCTTTCTCCAGATAACCCTTGGAATTTAGGTAACAAGTGGATCAGTCCAGACCTCAACTCAAAATCTCATGCCAAAGCTGGATAAGTAATACATGAATATTTAAATGTCTCATTAGGAGCTGCAAACTCCTTCATAGTCCTATTATGCTCTGTCATGGAAGTGTCCAAATGTGAAGTACTATCAGTAACTTCTGATGTTTTTTCTTAAATTCTCAAAGCCCTGAAAGTTCTTTCAATCTTTGGATCTAACTCAAACAGTTTGTCTTTTGAAGTCCTGGTCATAAAAATAAGTCAAAGTGAGAATGCAAGTAGATATTCAACAAAGTCAAGTAAGATGCAAAACAAGAAAATGAAACTATGCACAATCTAAAATTAAACACACAATACTAGTCTATTCCCCGGCAATGGTGCCAAAATTTGATGTCGTTCATTTTGCATATCACATGACACTTTAAATTAATTAAGACTAAAAACCCTTAAAACTCAAAAATGAAGATGTAGTTAAAAGTCCCCAAGTCGTATTTTTTTAAGGGCGACTAGTAAATATGAGCACTCTAGATTCAATTTTTTTTTTTTTTTGGTTTTCTTAACGAAATAGTGTTCTAATTCAAAATTTTAAACAAAGGAAAATTAGATGAAATTGAAACAATGTAAATCCACTAAATATGCTAACTAATTTAGAAATGAAATTTAACTTAATGCAAGGAAATTAATTCTACGAATGGAATTCGAATTGTAACTCGGTCAATCTATTTATTGAATTCAAATATCAACCAAGCTATGCTAGCATTCTAATCAAACTCAATTGAAGAACAAGTGGAATTCATATTGGTGTATATCAAACGCTAAAATCTAGGGTTCCTGACTTGAACAAAGGATTAGTGAACAAACAGTTTTGAAAAGTTGAAATTAACAGAAGAAAAATTGCAATTGAAAAGAAATCAAATCTTTCTATCTAAGTAAGTCTATGGAAAAAGAAAATGAGATTGCAAGAAACGTTCACAAACATAGATCTCAGATTGCAATCCTTTCCTCTGCCGTGAAACAGAGTTGCTTCTGGAGAACACCCTTCAAGCAACCAACAGAGAATTCCAATTAAGCTTCCAGTTAGAGCAGACGACACTCACAACTCTTGGAAAACACCCTTCAAGCTCACAATCGACTAGCAATCTCAATGTGCAAGGAAACAGAGGTTGAATCTGGTAAGCGATCGACCCGAGAGATTGCTCTGATCGATCCTGGTGTCATTGATGAAATGGTTGATGGAGATGGATCATAGACACTGGGAAAACACCACCGGACCCCCCGATGGATGGTGAAGATCATAGATTGGGAAAACACCCTCGATCTGTGCCGTGGTGGATGAACGCAGGAGACAATGTCACAACGTGGAAAAACACTCCGCCGTCGTGCTCTATCCCTTTCAACGCTGGTCGCCGGAAGATTAGAAGTCGCCGTCAGTGGAACTAACTCTCAGATCTAGAATGATCAACAGAGCTCCGCTGTCGCACCTTAAGAAGAAACTGGCATGATTAACAGTGGCGAAGCCACTGTCCACCGTGCCAGTTTAGCGTTTTTAAACTTTGCAGCGAACCGGTGCACAATAGCCTAGTTTGGGTTCAACATTAGTTGGGTTAATGCAAATCGAATTCCTATTCCAAGATGGCTGAACTTAAGTGAACTCGAGTGCAACAATGTATCTGCTCTTTACTTACACAACCAAATTAAAACATGCTAAGCGTGAATCACGAATTAATAGTATGAATTAGATTAACTTAAAATATTCCTTGCTTAGCAAAAACCAATTCTCAAATCAATTTTTTAAACAAAATAACCTTCATAATCAAACCATTCCAACAAAAATAGAACATCGCATGAACACATTATCAAAATCCCCCACACTTATTCTTGCATGTCCCATGCAAGCAAGAAAACTAAAGAATCTACTTTAATGATACCCCTAGGTAAATTTCTAAACATGTTTAGAACTAGAAAAGGTAACCATCTAAGTTTGTCATGTTCTAAGAACTCAAGTATTCATGGACATCAACTTTTACTCTTGGTTAACAACATAATAACTTCCATCCTTCATAAACAAGTTAAGAATGATAGCACACTAATCTCACAAGAATAACAGTTTTGGTGGCTCCCATCCTATTTCAATATGTGATCACAAAAATGGAGGGCATTCATGCTACTTATGCTTCTTGCACTACCATAAGCTTGCTCATCTTCTACTCTGCACCATGATCATGGATGTAAAATCACATTATGAAGGTAAATGTGAAGAATAAGAAGGTATGAATCACTGCAATTCAGAATCTTAGTTTAGAGAAATCAAATGTAAGAAAGAATTAATTTCAATGGTAGTGGAAGAAATGGATACAAAAGAATACTATATGATTGGATTTCGGCCACACTTCCCTACTTTTCTTTCTCACTTGACTTCGAAATGCTACTCATTGTTTACAAATTCAGTTTCAACTTCATTCCAGTTCAATAATTAATCTCCAAAAACTCAAATAGAATTAAAACTGATTTTACATTCACTATATAGTAAAGAGAAATCACACACTGCACTTCTTCACTGAATTCAGTTCCAAAACTTGACCTACTAGTTCTTTCCCAATTGTTTCTTTCAATTTATAACTCATGAACCTATTCCTCTTTGAATCGCTTAATCTTCCTTTCTCAGATTTTCACCACTTTTCTCAAGTTGCATTCTTAAAACATGTAACACAATTTCATATTCAGATTTTGCACACTACAGTTTCTATATTTTTTTCCTTTTTCTCCCTTCCAAATTCAAGCTTCATTATTTATGTTCTTCAATGATCTGACTCATCCATTTCCTAATTCAAGCTTGAGCATAATCGATTCCAATTTGAAAACTTAGCTAAATTAAAAACTTTATAAATTCCAATGCAATTCAGTTTCAGGTTTCCCAATTCCTGCTTTCTTTTTCACTCACTAGTCACTTCTCAATTTTTGTATCTATTCTTCAGATTAAGTTCCCTTTCCCTCTTGTCAGTTAGAAAACAATCTTTCAATACACTACATAATAGAACCTATCTCATCAAATCATCTACAGTGCTTAACAGCTTATGATATCTTTGCATTTCAGTAGCTTAAACATTCTGGTCCTCTAATTCTTACTCTCCTACTTCTATTTCTCTAGTAGTTAGATTTCTTCCACACTTCATGAATAGAACAACAAGCCCAATTCTAGTCTACTTCCTCGTCAATTTATCCACTGCAGAGCTTCAACTGCAGTTCACAGTTTCAATTCAGCAACTTCAAACACAAATTAATTGTATCACTCAACATTTCAGAAAATACAGAAGCATGCAATAACATTTGTTTTCAACAATATAAGATCTTCAAACACTTTATTACTGCATGTAAGAGCTAATGATGTCAAGTTGGTACAAACTTTAATACGACTTCCATTCTAGATTCTGTGTTTCTGATCCAAATCTTTTCAGAATTTGGATCAAATAGTTTCCAATTTTCAATTCTAACTCTCCCTTTTCACTTTTACTTTTCCACATTTAGATCAAGCTTTGTTGTTAGATCTTCTATGAACTATTGCCTTTAATCACTCAATCACAATTAGCTTGAATTTATCTTAATTTAGCTCAGAAATTCAATTCTCAAAATTGATATAGAATTTTTGCTCTCTGAACAAAATTCAGCAACTTCATAGTATTTTCAGCAACTTGATATTTTCAGAATTTTAACCTTTCATTCCTGTGACTAAACCCTAATCTTTAATCCCTCCAGACCACTCATTATACAAACAATTAATACAAGCTTGAATTTTCATTATTTCCTGATCAAGGAACTCAATTTGGTACATCCAACCATATACCAAATATACTTATCCTTCATCAAATTGTTTGTAGCATCAAATAGCTGCAATTGTCTTCATTTCATCAAAATAATGTCTCAATTTGACTGCTTAATCAGTGGAATAGTGCTCACCTCTTGAATCTCGAATTCAGATCCATAGTGATAAGGTCCCAGTTGTGGCAGCTCCAACAATACTAATCAGTTTCAGTTTCTAAAATTCTTTCACTGTTCTTTCCATCATTACAATAATTCTATGTTCAAAATTTTAGGTAAATGTAGCTTATTGAGATCATGGAAATACTACATACCATTATTACTGCGAAGGTAAAAGATTCACCTCATTCTTTGAAAGCTGACAATGATTAGTTGATACACTCTTACATTCTGACTGAATTCTGTTTCATTCATTTCTGCACAGGGAGTAACTCAACTTCATTCATTTATGAAATCACCTCATGTTTGTTCACTTCCCTCACTAAATTTACCAAGCTACTGCCATCTCCTTCTCCATTCCTTCCCACAGGCCACAGTAATCAGATTCCATTAGCTAGACTTACTAATTAAATTCCTGTCTCTGAAATTTCCAGCATAAGACTGATTTATACTCTTCATGTTAATTTGTTTCATGAAAAGCACCAAGGAATTTTGACATGAATAATCTCCATAACCAATAGAAGATAAATCCAATTACTCAAAAACACTAAGCACCTCCTCCACACTTCAACCTTTGTCCGTCCCGGCCAAAGAATCCATCACATAACACTCAATGAATCCATGTCCAACAATGAAAAGATAACGAAAGATATGATGGAAAACAAGAATAATGGCAAGACTTAGTGTAGAAAAGATATAAAAGATTAACCTTCATAAATGTAATTCAATCCATTGAATAATAGTTTTAAAAGAATCAAAGCAAGTTCTAGAGTTGCAATAACATAAGTGCATCACACAAATGAAGGCTCAAAACTCACTAGGTATAAAAAGTATCATTTCAACCTTTCATTCTAGTGTCCATCAGCAAGTAGTAACCTCTAGAAAATTAAAAGTCCAATCATGACATTAAGCCTAAAACTTAACAATCAAAATAGATAACATCCTCCATTTCTAACATATCATAAAAAAAATGCTAAAGGGGGGGGGGTACCATTTCCTTATTTCGAAGTTTAAAACTAAACTTCCTACAGTAAAGAATTTATTTATCTAAACCAAAATTATTATTTACAAATAAAGAATTTATTGAAACAACTATTGGTACCCCAAAGTTATTTTGATGTGATCAAACAAGTTAAGTTAGGTCATGTTGTGTTTAACCTTGTGTTTAAGTGTGTAGGAGCTTAGGAGCACAAGAAGTCGAGCAAAAGATGCAGCTAGCGAGAATGACAGCATTGGAAACAGCCGACGGGTTAGGTGCATCCAAGGGATGAGGTGCCGCGGAAGAGTACGCGGGTAGATGAGAAGGAGGTGCGTGACATTTCTGAGGGATGAGAAGCCGGAGCGGAAGTTTACTTGAATGCCGGAAGTTAGGTTCGGGTGAGCCCTATTCTGGATGGCCCGAATCACCTAAGCGAGCGGAGCCGGAAGACCCAGACCGAGGTGAAAAGAATCGGAGCAGAGGGCTCGGACCAAAAAGTCAACCTTGTTGACTTTAAAAGTCCGGGCGCACGGAACCCAGTTTTATCCACATTGACGTGGATTTTGACCGTTGTGTCAGAGATAAGTTTTTATCCCACTTCAGGTGCTTGGAACCCTTCTAGGCACCCCGACCAAGGTTATAAATACATTCTTGGTCCCAGAAGCTAAACACAACAAGCATTCTTGCAACAACACTTGTACATATCTCAATTTTTGTTTAGCTTCTTAGTTTCTGTGATGTCATTGCTGTAAAGAGGCTTCTCCGCTTGAAGGAGATTTTAATTGCACTTTAACTTCTTTGGATTAACAACCTCCCCGACTATAACCAAGTAAAACTTCTATGCCTCTGTCTTTCAGTTTAATTCTTATTTTATTTCTGTAAGTGTTCTTTTAAGTCCAAGAAAGGTCTATTTATTTTGTTTTTGTGTAGGGGCTATTCAACCCCCTTTTAGTTAGCTAAGAGTCCTAACAAGTGGTATCAGAGCCAGGATGCTATAGGAGGACTAACTGCTTATTGAAGCACCGAATCAATGGCCGAAACGAGCATATACCCACCGAAGTTCGAGGGGGAGTTCGCTAGCTGGAAAAAGAGAATGCAAATATTCTTTAAAACCGACTTTGAATTACTTTTAATAATGAAGTTCGGTTTTATTGCACCCGAAGGTAAGGAAGAATACTGGTGGACGAAGGAGCAGGCCGACTATGTGACAAACGGTAAAGTAGAGTTCCATCTGCTAAGTGTTCTTCCGCCACAAGAAGTCAACCGGATCGGCACATACAACTCAACAAAGGAGCTTTGAAAGAAGTTTCTTGAGCTACACGAAGGGACGTCTAAAGCCAAGTTCACGAGACGGGACTTACTTTGCAACCAGCTCACCAACCTTAGATTTGAAGAAGACGAAACGATTGCACACCTTCACTCGAGGATTAAGGAGCTCATCACCGGACTTTCGAATCTCGGAGAAAAGGTAAGCAACCGAGATCGCTATGGTACGCCTTAATGCATTCCCTAGAAATACAAAATGAGCATTATTAGTAGATGCCTACTATATCTCTAAGGATTTAGAATTTGTTACTCTAGAAGAATTATTTTTAACTTTTGAAGTCCATGAATCAAGATATGCATATTCGAAGGAGCCTAAGCACAATATTGCCCTTAAGGTGAAAATGGATGAACAGAATTCAGAGTCCTCTCTCGACGACAATGAAACGGTAATGATGGTAAGATAATTTTAAAAATTATTTAAATATAGAAAAACTAACCATCCGCAGGGTAGAAAGAAAAGAACAATAAGATGCTACCACTGCAATGAAGAAGGACACGTTAAAGACAACTATCCTAAATTGAAGATCAAGGACAAAGGAAAGAACAAGAAGCCCGTTCAAAAGGAGAAGTACAAGACTCTAAAGGCGACGTGGGACGAACGTCGTCTGAATCAGAGATTGAGGCTTTCTCTGGACTTGTATTAATGACAAGCCATCAAGAAGATGAATACAAAGCAAGCTTGTCCTAAATGAGCATCAAGAGCATTGATAAAGGGGGAGTGACATCAGAAGAAAGCAGCAGTTCAAGGGGAGCTACGGATAACGAGTTTGATAAGGTAAGTCAGGTACGATCTCTTCCACTTGATAAGTTATTTAAATTTGTTAAATTATTAACTAAAAATTGTTGCAAACTAAAAAAAGAAAATAAAGAATTAAAATTAATTCTAGCAAAATTCTACTTATTAGAAGATTTTGAATAATTAAAATTGGAAAATGATAAATTAAAAATACAAGTAGAAAACTTGAAAAACCATACATGTTCAACTGTTTAAACTCAAAATTTTAAAAGACTAAGCTGGTATCTTAGATTTCACAGGGTTAAATTAGAAAAATACCCAAAAGTTACGTACCCCCAAAATTTTTTATTAATCCTGTAGGAAGGAACCTATATTGGGTTTCAAAAACTTGTATAAATTAAACTTTATTTAGAATTAGGGCTTTTAGTGGGAAAATTAAATGTTTGATTTCCTTAAGAGGGTTTGCCTAGAAAGTGGTTGATGCTCCAATAGCCAAGAAGGCCTAGTGCCTTGCCACAGCCTGGAAGCCAATTAATGAAAGAAAATATTTAATTGATTAACTGATAAAACATTTAATTATAATTAATGTTTTTAAATAGTCACTCAAACATTCTGTAGTTTTTTTTAACTTAGATTTTTTTAAAAAAAAATTTTACTTAGAAAAATTTGTAATAATTTTAGAAACTTTAAGTTTAAAAAAAAATTCTAAGTGATATCAATTTTTTTTTCAAAGTTTTTTCTAAAATTTTATTTTAAACAAGAAGTCACCCTTAGATTTTTTTTTCCCCATTTTTTATGTGATCAAAAGGGGAGAAGGAAAGATTAAGTATAGGGGAGGTAGTAGTTCAATTCAAATTTTAAATTTTAAATTTAAATTTAAAAATCTATTTTTACTTTATTGCATAATTGTAATTTTGTTATCTTTACTTTATGGTCAGTTTATCCTAACTTAATTTGGGTTGGTCATATTAAAAAAGGGGGATATGGTTGGAACCTCAAGATTATTTTTGGTGTGATCAACCAAGTTAGGTTATGTCTTGTTATGTTTTGATCCCTGTGTCTAAGTGTGCAGGAGCTTAGGAGCACAGGAAGTCGAGCGGAAGACATGGCTAGCGAGAAAGATGACATGGGAGAGAGTCGACAAGCTCGGTGCGTCCGAGGGATGAGATGCTGCAAAAGAGTACACTGGTGGACGTTAAGGACGACGTGCACAATGTTCGAGGGACGAGAAGCCAGAGTGGAAGCTTGTTTGAGGAGAAGGTCGGAAATTGGGTTCGGTGAGCCCTATTCCGCCGAAATCACCCAAGAGATCATAGTAGTAAAGGAGCGAAATGGAGCTGCAAGTGCTGCTGGGTTCGTACTGTTCATAGAAGGCGTCTTCCAAGGCTATGGAAGGCACCTTCGACGAGACAATTTGGCCTTTTACGGAAAGGATAAAGTTTTATCCTTTAGCCTCGCTGGAGGCACCTTCCAGCCCTATGGAAGGCACCTTTAGCCTACGGATAAGTTTTTCCAAGGGCTATAAAAAGACCCCTGGACCTAGGAAACATGTAACAACTTATGTATTCAATTTCCTAGTCATTTATGAGCTTCTACTGTGTGTAAAAGACTTCTCCACCTTCAGCGAAGGAGATTCTTAGTGAGCTTTCATCCGCTTTGGATTAAAAATCATCTAAGTTATAACCAAGTAAATAGTGGCCTTTTACTTATTTCTTTTAAGTTGTTAATTCTATTTTAATTACTTTATTAATTTGAGTTGAAAGTCAAGAAAGGTGTTTGTTTCAGTATTTCAGGCAACTCAACCCTCTCCAGCCGGCATACCCGATCTAATAATAACTTGTAGATCGTTAAAGACAATAATGATCTCCTAAACCCTTAAACATATATAAATATCCTCCTTGTGGTTAATAAGAATATCTTAAAGAAGTGTTGGGTTAAGGGTGTAGACCTATTAGACATATATTAAAAAGGGGACTTTTTAAAATAAAATATTTTGAAAAAGATTTTAAAAAGATAGATTATTTTTAAAAATATATTCATTTTCAAAATACTTTGAAAAATAAGAAAAATATTTTTTAAAATATTTTTAAAATTAACTTTGAAATATGTTTGAAAAACATTTTGAAAAAGATCTTAAAAAATCTTAAAAAGTTCATTGAAATTCTCACTTTGATTAATTCTTTAAAAATGTGTTTAAGCATTATTTTTAAATTATCTCTTTAAAATTGCTCTTTGAAAAATCATATTTTGCAATATACATGTTTTCAACAATATTTTTTGAAAGTTATTCTTGAAAAAGGTACTTCAAAATAACTTTGAAAAAAGTTTTGAAATACCTTGAAAATAGATTTTTCTTTTAAGAACTTTTTAAAAATATTGAAATGTTAAGTGATGATTTTCAAAAAGATATTTTGAAAGTGCCTTGAAAAATATTTTTTATTTAAAAATATTTGAAAACTAACTTTGAAAATAAGCTTGAAAATAATTTTAAAATTATGTCTAAAAAGGGTTTTCAATATGGATTTGAAAAGTTGAAATTATTTCCTTTTAAAAATGCTTTCAAATATATGGTTTTTTAAGGAAATAAAAGGAGATGTCTTCTTTGTCTAAGGAAAA
This sequence comes from Zingiber zerumbet, assembly GCA_037833815.1. Classification (NCBI taxonomy): domain Eukaryota; kingdom Viridiplantae; phylum Streptophyta; class Magnoliopsida; order Zingiberales; family Zingiberaceae; genus Zingiber; species Zingiber zerumbet. The sequence continues at coordinate 3,646,288 of JBBMJZ010000096.1, read as the reverse complement.
CTTTATCATTGTTAGTTCAACATTAAGGAAGCCTTTACGATTTAAGGAGTCTAAAAGTAGTTGGTGTTTTTTTTATGTATGACCCTAATTCTTTTTAATTTTGGCTTAAGACTAGATAAGTTGGGCTAAGTAGTTAGCCAACTTAAACATATTTTCAAACATCAAAAAAGGAAAGATTATTGTTAGTTGCTACACCTAGATTCTGTTCTGTTCCCCTGTACAAAAATTTTGTACAAGTACAGAACTTTTTCTAGCTACCCATGTTCTCTATTGAAGTTAAATTTGGATTGCAAACGATGCTTAACTTTATTAATCCAAGTTGTTCTTCAGAAGTTAAACTTAGAATGGAAACGAAACTTAACATTTTTACTCCAAGTTCAACCGATGAGTTTTTCATAAGTTAAACCATATTACAGAAGTTGATTAAATATCTATTTCAAAGATTGACTTCCAAGTTAAACATGGTAAAACACTAGGCCTTCTTGGGTATGAGATTATCCACCACTTCCTAGACAAAGTCTTTCAAAGAAATTCGATATTTAAACTTCTTACAGTAACCTAGGTTTAACTACAGAGACCTCAATAGAAACACAAGATTGAAACATGAAATCGAAACACAAAAAATGATAACACAAAATCGATAGCCTAAAATCTATACCCTCTTGTGTTGGTATTTCAGGATCCATTCAAAGAATATGAACTAATTATGCAGCGGAAACTAATAATTAGTTATACCTTTCTTTGAAGATTTAATAACCTCTTGATCTTCTATTATATTTTTCTCCTCCTCTTGGACGTTATGTGGGCGACGATCTACCAAGATGAAATCCACCCAAGCCTTCTTCTTCCTTCCAAGCTTTCGACCACCAAAGGGATATCACAACTAGAGAACCTCCTTTATCTTCTTCTTCACCTCCAAGTATCCGGCCACCAATGGATCTCCAAGCTTGATGTCATCGGCCACAAAGAAGAAGAAAGGAACAAGATGAAAGGCCGGCCACCAAGGAAGGGAAGAGGAAATAGAAGATGTGTTAAACCATAAGGCACCATCTCCTCTTCTTTTATAATCCTTGGTAAATGCAAAAAAGGAAAGTTTTAAAACAAAATTAAAACTTTCTTTTAATCCTCTATCATGGTCGGCCACATCTTGTTCAACAAGAAAGGAAAGATTTTAAATAAAAATTAAAATCTCTCTTTTAAAATCCCTTTTATGAATGACTATAAAAGGAAAGTTTTATAAATTAAAATCTCTCTTTTAAATTCTTTTGTGGATGTCTATAAAAGGAAAGATTTTAAAATTAAAACTTCTCTTTAAAATCATGGTTACAAAAAAGGAAAGTTGTATCAAAATTAAAATATCTCTTTTAAACATTATAGATAATTACAAAAAGGAAAGATTTCAAATATCTCTTTTAATCCTTTGTAGATAGCTATAAAAGGAATGATTTTAAAATTTAAAACTCTCTTTTAAAATCATGTGGATGACATCAAAAAAGGAAAGATTTTATCAAAAATTTATTTTAAATAAAATCTTCTTTTTCTACTATGGTATGGCCGACCCCTTGCTTGGGCACCAAGCAAGGCTTGGCCGACCCTAGCTTGGGCTCCAAGCTTGGCTTGGTCGACCCCTTGCTTGGGCACCAAGCAAGGCTTGGTCGGCCCACAACTTGGGTAAGAAACTGAGCTTAGGTGAATGCAAAACTTTATATAAAGAAGCTACAACAGGGACCTAGAGGAGAAATTGGTTTTGACCTCCTGATGGGCTTGGGCTTCCTGTGTTCGCCCCGAACACCCAACTCAAGTTCATCAATAATAACTCATACCACTAAAGAGTTATTATTGAACTACCGCACCAATCCC
>JBBMJZ010000096.1:3505543-3517780 GCA_037833815.1 Zingiber zerumbet | reverse complement strand
AAAATTTAAAGGAGATGATCCATAAAATGATTCAAGAGGTAGGATATACAAATCATTTATATCTAAGAGAATCTGATCCCCGTGAGCGTCGTGATAGGAGAAATAAAGATTAAATTACTTTATCTTTGATTAATGGTTAAATGTATTTAGATGATGTTAATATTTATTTATTTTAATATTAATTATATGATAATTTTGTATTAGAAATTAATTGTTTTAAATATTTTTAATTTATTTGAAATATGTGATTGTTTAAAGTATTATGTGGATGAGAATATAAAAATATAATATATTGTAAATTTAGTGATTAATTTAAAAGGGAAATTATATAAGAATTTACAAATACAATTATAAATGGGTTTATAAATAGATTAAAATCATATTTGATATATTATTTAAAACAAATTAACGATGGATTTAAAATAAATTTATAAGTAAATTAAAATTATATTTGTTATCTAATTTGAGACAACCTAATGACAAATTCAAAACACATTTAGAAATGGAATTTCTATTTGAAATTAATTTTATTTGGTCAAATAAATATATATATATTATAAATAGTTTTTCAATCCATTTTTAAAATTAGAGAGGGAATACTTCTGCTTTAAAATTAACTACAGGGTTTTCACTAACGGAGTTTTGAGACGGAATATTCCATCTCAAACATTCTTTAGAGACAGAAAAATAACTTTCAGATGAAATTTTTTGTCTCTGAAACCCTATTTTATTATAATAATTTTTATTTTTTTAAAAGTGTGTATTGTAAATTAGTCAACACACATGTCTAGTTTTGGGGAAAAAAACCCCATTGATCCCCTCTATTAATGGGATTTTTTTTAGGGTTTTGTTAATCTTCTTATCGTGTTATTCACTGTGTAAAATACCGAATAAATAATAATAAAATAGTAATTAAATAATAATGTTATTTGACAAATGATCTTATTGTATTTTTTCAGGAATTTTTAGAAATTTTCTGGGATTTAATCGAAGCTCGTATGACATATTTTGAGGGGATGAATCGGTGAGGTTAGTTGAAGGCCTGTTTGGAATACCAATTAAGTAGGAGTTGATTGAGGAATTAACTTAAAGTTTAATTATCTAAACCTAAGTTGCAATTATAAAACCTATTATTTTCCTTCTCTTTTCATCCGCCCGAACCCTTCCTCCCTCTCCTCTCATCGCGCCGCACACACCACCGCCGTCTTTCTCCTCTTCGCGTCACCTCCACCCTCTCTGATTCTGTCGCCCAATGCCACCGAACACCGACGACGGCCATCCACAAAGGACCGCCGACCACCTGCCCTTTTGCCCTAGTGCCGATGTGCCCTAGCCATCTCCTCCACTGCCGCTCTTCCTCGCGCCACCACCCGACGCTGCCTACCTCGCCACACCACTGGTGCCATGGGATCACCGCGAGCACTCCGATGTTGCTCCTTCATCTTTGGCCTATCGACATTGTCCCTCCTCTATCCCTGATCAGCGCCATAGCTGCCATCGTCGTTCCTCCTCCTCAGTGCTGAGCATCCGATTCCACCTCTTCGCCTGAGCCCTAACTCCTCGACCCACTGCCAGGTTGCTGATTCTCTAGTTGTCAGCGATTCATCTTCGCTGTCGAAGCAACCAGCGCAGCAATGTCACTGGTGCCTGTTCATTTCTCACTGCCATTTCCAGTTCAGGCGGATTGGGAGGGGTTGGCTTCGTGGGAAAACAAAGTACCACTATCATCGTGCTCAAGCTTCCATCGCAGCTGAACTGCCACTCTCCTCTGCCTTGGGACGACACCGTAGCAGCATTTGGATTTCTTCATAGAGGAAGTTACAGATCTGGTAAAGAGGTGAGTAATGCTTAGTGTTAGATTTGCTAAGGTTTCACTTAATTCTCTGTATTGGGATGCAAGGATGTGTGGCTACTGGTCTTTGTAGTTTTGGTTAGCACTGTTTATCGACAGTGAACTCCTCCGACCGCGAGCCATCAGCAACCATCTTGGATTTGGGATTGTTCACTTGTTGTGGTTTCGGCCAGGGGTTCCAGTAGTGAGCTTCTTCAGGTAAGTCAACATTGAAGTCTTTTGGATTTGGTTAAGTTTTATGTAAGGGTTTATGGAATGCAATTTGATTGTACAATATGTTGTGTTGGATTTAATGATGCTTAGCTTGATAGTTGATTCAATGGAGTAAATAATTAGAAGTTGAAATTCAGTTGTGATGTGTTGGTTAAATAGCATGAGATTGATTAAAAGGATTTGGTGAGTATCTGGATAGACCGTTATTAATTGGATATGGATCATCAGGTGAAAATTAAATGAGATTACCTAATCGAATTAGGATTTAGTTTTGGGTTTAGTTAGTTGCTATATATGTGATTAGCTAAATTGTACATCACGTGATTTGCAGGACGTTGGTTCGAGACGAGCGTCTCGACGTGGGATTTCTAGACACGATATACGTATAAAGACGGGTACTTCTTGCTTGATCTCTTTAGTATTTTGACCCTAGTGCATGAGTGTTATATTCAGATAGTTGTTGTATCTATCTTGACTCCACTCGTATTTTTCCTGTGCTTGAGACTTATCCACTCAATTTTTGAGCTACTCGTTTATGTTTCTATACAGTCTCCTATTGTTGTCTATGATATTTAGCAGATACCAGTTACCAGATTCTAGATATTAGATATTGGATATCAGATATTAGATACCAGATACCATTCTTACTAGCTTTGACTGCTATTTATACATGTTTCTTATTGAGCATGCTGGCTTCATGAAGCATACCTGATTTTTGTTTATATATATATGATGACTGCTGCATTTTACGCATCATGTCATTGCATGCATGCAGGCGACCATGACACCCTTGTGGGTAAGTGAGTCGTCGGGCCGCGCCGCACACTCGGCCACTCATGGGTAGTGGTAGCTGTTGGAGATGCCGCTTGTCCTGTCGTGCCGCACTCTGCCGCTCATGGGTAGTGGTAGCTGGAGTTGCGAGTAGCAGGGACCCCCTTCGCTATGTAGCTAGATAGCTACTTAGCACTTGTCCATCCGGTCATTCGAGAGTAGTGGCGGCCTTTGGGTGGTATAGTTGTCATCGATCCGGCCTCTCGATCATACAGGGGTCGTGGTGTAGAGAGGTGGGCGGGGTGACCATTCATACATACGCTGTTATTATCCAGCTGATGTTGTTGTTTACTTATGCTGCTGTTACTAGCTTATGCTGCTGTTGTTTATTTATACTGCTGTTGCTTATGTTGCTGTTGTTTTCTTATGTTGATATGCTCACATAGGTTGAGATATATACCTGAGATATGAGTTTAGATCACTGGTTTACTTATTGGTAGTATACCTCATATGATACCCTTGTAGTTATGAGCAGTTCTGTAGCAGGTCTGAACCATTCCCGACCTTATTAGCCTAGGATATAGTTTCAGGTATGGACATTTATTATGATATCACTTTAGTATCTGCTATTTATCTCTCCGAGATTGTATACTGTTGTTTCCTTGGTTCTTTACTATACTCATGCACTATCTGTCTATTACTCGCTGAGTATTTATACTCACCACCTCGTAAACTGGTGATTTCGCCAGGTAGCAGGTAAAGGAGTTATGAAGTCGCTTGGAGATCCTGTCCGCCAGTCCCATGTCACACTCGAGGACGATCTTATGGTTTTTGGTATTCCATACGCTATTTGTGTTTTGATTTTATACTTATTTTTGTATTTGTGTTCTCTTGTAATTGGTTTGATATTATTGTGTCAAGCCGAGCCGGCTCGCAGTTAGTTGTATTGTGTTTTGTGGTTGTTATTTGTGATTTCTGCTGTGTTGGGTTTTAGTACAGCCGTGTGAGCTGATTAATATATATATAACTGCGTGGTTGTGTATATATTCCAGCTGTATGTGATTGATGTATTTTGCATGTATGTATATGCCTCAGATTGTCACAGGTACAGGAGAGATGTTGCCGAAATTTTTCGGTAAAGACTCCTCTGAGGGCGTGACACACTCTTCATTGATCCCTAGTTAAACAAAGCTTTTCTCTAAGATTCTCTTGTGATGACCTAAAGGCTTCCTAGATAAAAAAAAAGCTTCCTTTGTGTATTCATGTTCTTATCCTTAAATGAGAGGCTTAAATCTCTAATGTTGCTAGAGATAATCTTGTACTTGAGAAAATCTAGGGTTTTATATTTTTCAAAACTCTATAAGAGCATCTTAGCCCTCTTTTAGGTGGATTTTTTTGGTATTGTGGAGTAGAAAAAGTCACGAAACTATGTTAAATCCATTTTAAAACAATTTTTATGTTTTCCATTTTCCATTTTATTTTCTTTGGTTACCATACAATATATTTTTCTAAGCATTCTATTAACTACCTAATTCATTTATAAACTTTTTTTAAAAATGTAAATGTCTATCAACCCTCCTCCTCTCCTCTAGTCGTCCATTTCAATCCTATACTACTCTAGACATTACTATGTTTACAATCACCTATTGCTATCACATAATAGAAACTAGTTACATTCTAGTTATATTGTGAAGTAAATATATCATCTCAAGATCACTAAGACTAGAAAGTTTTTAGTAACATTAAGTGGTGGAGCCAAAATTCAATCTATCCGGGCTAATCGGGCACATGTATGCTAACGCATGCTTCCGCCCTTGGTAACATTCCCTTGTGATTTAGGAACACCTCATCATCTCATTTGATCCATTACTTGAGAAACAATGCTATAAGAAACTTTTATTACAACTTCTTGTTACAGAAGATAACAATATCATGAAAAGAAAGATAATTTCATTCATATACGTAATTGTATTAGATAGTTATTTTCTTTTACAATTCGATTGTTCTAGGACACTATCATTGATACAATGTGTATATAACACAATTTGAAGTTTTATCGATTCAAATTATGCATAATATGTAAGCTATAACGGTCCATGGACTAAAGTAAGCGCGCGTCTTGGTAAGAGGAAATGCTTTGCATGTCACAAGCATAGTCCTTAATGAAAACATGTCTTAAAACACAAATTGAGAGAAAGAGGGTGAGTCAAATATTATATACTCCTGATCGTGTATGTCGTGATTTGCTTAGATATATCGCTCTACAAGAAAAGAATATAAAATTGCTTAACACTGCCACACAAACAAACTTACTTCAATGATCGACGAAATAAATTAAACAAGACAAGCTTGATCAACAAGAGAAAAATCGAAAGAACATAGTGTTGTACCGAGAGGGGTGAAACATGGATGCTACATACATTGTGCAATCATTGTCATTGACAACCAAGAGAATACCGAGCTTATGAAGCTAAACCAAGCTATCTTGATGTTATCACCTTTCTTGCTAGAAGCTGAATGATTATTAAAATGCAAAAATGTCATAATTAGAAACAATCTACATGTTTTAAAAAATAAAACAATAATCTAGTTGATAATTTTGAAAATAAACCTAATACCTGAAGGACTAGGGTTAGGGTTGTAAGGAGAGGGAGCTGCAAAAACGAAAATTTATTAATCAGAATATAAATGTGACATTACTAATCACTGATTAATCAAATTTTAATGCATAACCAAAATTTGTAATTGTTACATTTCAAATTAATCACATTTTTGCCAAAAATCTGTTGAGTTAATGTTATTCTTTAACTTTCTGATAAATAAGTGATAAATAAAAAAGGATTTAATTTATTTTTAAGTGATAAATAAAAAAAATCTAAAAGTTCAATTATACAAGAAAAAGTATATATACTTTTAATTTAATATTATAATATTTTCATGCAAAGAAATATAAATATAATTAAATTGGATTTGAACTTCAGAAATAAATATAATTAGAAATTACATATTAAAATTTCTAAACACTTCCCATACTTAATGTATTGTACTAATACATAAGAAAACCTAGCTATGTCCATAATCTCTATATTTAATTGATTTTTTAATTTTAGGTGAGGAAAATCAAAATTAAATAGTGACATTTTTCTCATGAAGTTAAGCAAATAGGTGCATCTAATCCTTGTTAAGGATTTGATCAGATATGTTATTTTTATATATTTGAAAATTATTTTAAAATAAACAAAACTTTAGCTTGTAGTAAACAAAATTTTCAATATTAATAATTTTTCATTGTAAGATTGAAATAAAGTAGTTAATATTGTCATGATTCATCTTCAATCTTCTTATAAATAATTAAGTTCATATTGCAGATAAATCATATGAATGGCCGAGATATTAAGGTAAAATTTAAGAGGTTTAGGGTTTAGGGTTCATATGACATATTACCTGAGCAAGCACTAAGGTCAGATCCACAAGCCTCTGCGACACGATATGCATCAGCACTCGTGATGTTGAATGTCTTCAACAAGCTAGGGTTGTTGAAGGATGAGCAAATGCAAGCAAAGTCATTCCTTACCTCCTCTTGTAATGCTAAGCAACAGACTTTAGATGGGCTTGTTGAGTTCAACTGCCCTTTGCACGGATACAACTTTGCTACACACTCGGGTGGCGATTGCCCCTCCACCTTTGTCACCACCACAACCACCACCACCGCCATCAAAAGCACAATCTTATTAGCCATAAAGACAATCAAACTACTCTCTCCCTCTTGTCGGTATGAAGGGGATCAATGTGGAGTGTGTTTGTATTTATAATATATAGATAGATCGACATTTATGTGATCTCAAAGCTCAATCTCATTAAAGGTTCTTAGTTTGTTGGGGATGACTTGGAATGGGTCAAAGCTCTTCCAATGATGTGAAGAAGCAATCTTGTTGAGGAACTATGCCGTTTTAAGTTGTCATTATTGTTGTTGCTATTGCACAACTCTATTCTACATTCTTTATATTATAGATTAAGTCGGATAGTTAGTCCAAACAATATGCATTGATGGTATATTTTAATCATCTCAAATAAAATAATCATGTATTGATTAATGTTCATAGTTTTTGATTAACAAATGCATGATTGGTGTGAAGTTTCTTGACAAATGCATACTCCAAAATCCTTTACATTGGGTAGATCGACTGATGACAACAAAGATCAAGGAAAACCACTTTTGGTGTAATAAAAATTCCTTTTCTTTCTAATTGTACTAGGAGGTAAATTTAAGGATACTATTAAATTTATGAGATGAGTTTCTTTTAAAAGAGATTGAGACTTGGGGTGCAAATGAATCAAGTTTGTTCGTAAACTTTTTGAGTCGGGTCAAAAAATATTTAATTCGTATTTAAAATTATCAAATTTGAGCCAAACTCAAACATGTTTGATAATTTTTGAATTTGAGCTCACAATATTTTATTCAATTATTCACGAACTGCTAGTAATCCAAACTCTATTTATCTTTTTCATAATTTTAATATAAATATGATCAAATGAAGAATTGAATAACTTGAACCGAACTCAAATTTACGTCATTTCGAATTATAATTCAATTTTATCCTAATCAAGGTTTGAATAGCTCTAAGTCAAATTTGAGCTCAAATTTTGAACTGAGCTCGAGCCATAATTATTTATATTTTTGAGTTTCGAATTAAATTTGAATATCACATATATTTTTAAACTCAAATATTAATATTTTATACTATTCTGTTCAATTCGGTTCATTTGCACTTCTAATTGAGACTACAACTTCGTAAGTTTTTTCTTCGACCAACAAAAGAAGCTATGTTGTCTATCCAATCATGCGAGGATGGTTTACTTGATCAACTATCCAAAGATATATAGGGAGTATGATCTTCCAACTAAGACGGATCTAAAATACAAATATTCAGGGCTCTAGTCCAGCCCCCCAAATAATTTACATAGGTATTTTGTAACCGATAATTTGTCACCAGAGAGAATTGATGTGTTTTTCTTTCCTTTTTTTTTTTTTCTCTTTGTTCATTTTATTTGGATGCTCATTCCACCTCTTCCGCACCCAAAATCCCAACCCATCTTTAATTCTTGGATCCATGTCTGCTTCCAACCAAAAGATGTAGCACAGCGATGAAAAAAAGAGAGGTTTAACGTCTTCTTCTATTTCGTCACTACACATGATGCAATTAAATTATGGGGGTTGCATAACTATTTTTTCTTAAATTAAGATGAGTTTTTTTTTCCAATGGCAAGACGCTAGCATGATACTCAAACACTCATGGTTTGAATTTCAATTACGATGCTCAATAAGGTATTTTCCTCTGATGAGATGAAAAATCTATGAAGTTGTTAGGTGAAGAACTGCTTGCACTTTTAAATTTACCTAATAGGTAAACTAAGAGGAAGGTCATCTGTCTCAAGGAATAGTTGAGCCCAAAGGTCAAGTACCTACAAAAAAAATCGAGTTATTTTGATTCCTTGAGATTATTATTATTATTATTATTATTATTATTATTATGGACAACGGTAAGAATGTAAGAATAAGAAGGTAAAATTGTATTTTCAGAAGTTCAATCAAAACTTCACCAATGTCTTTTGAACGTTTTATATTGATTAAAATCAATAAATTTCATTTTTTTTTTTGGGGTTTGAATTGTAATTGGGTTAGATATGGATGGAACACATCGAGTTGACATGGTGATCAAGATTGTGTGGGTTAATTTAGACTAAGATCAATTTAGATTTATTTAGTTTAGTTTAGGGTCGAACTAAATTTTTAATTGGGATAGCCTAGTATAGTTGTATTGGATTGAGTTAGTGAAATTTTTGAAGAGATAGTAATTATATGTATTCCATTTACAAATAACTGGACAACTGCCAATAAAAGTGTATGATAACTATTTACAAATATACCTCCTATAACTTGGAAATGTCATGTCGTCGTCTAGCCCAAAAACTCAAAAAGTCACATCGAGATACCAAATCATAAAATCTAAAATATGAAAAATAGACCTTGTAAACCTTTGACTCTGATATCAATAAATTATCATGCCTTGAGGGTAAGATTGTCCAATAAAAATTGCACAACACTTTCCTGTAGCAGTGATAAATAAAACATGTAGACAATGCCACAAGGCTACTGACAAGCTATCAACAACCCATACGGTTGGATGTAAACATAATCATGCAGTTTATAAATAACCCAAATGACTAAAACAAAATACAGCGGAAGCCATAAAATAATGATTGCAAAACCATAAAACAATTAATAGCAAGCTAGCCTAGGTTGACACAACAAGTACATAACTAAATAAAATGATGCCACAAGTCCAAAAATTCACTCAAAGGATACATATTACAAGTATAAGAACAAAACCAATAATACAAGAGGAAGCAACAATGAAAGAATCCATTTGATGTGACATGGGACTAGTGGATAAGAACTCCAGATGACTCTACCTTCTCCCTAGTGAAAGAAAAACCAATTCAAGGGGTGGTGAGTGCTAATGACTCAGCGGATAATAGACAAATAGTGCATAAACATAATATATAACTAGAGATTTATAGGTATACAATTTCATAGGAAAATATAATATGAACTACAGTGATATCATAATAATGTCTATATTTGAACCCATATACTAAGCAAGTAATAAAAGTCAGGTGTAGTGAGGGTCTACAATAGTACTACTCATAACTACAAGGGTAACATATGAGGTATATATATACTACTAATAAGTAAGCCAGAGTCGAAGCATATGCAACATGTATATATCTCAATCATGTGTAAACATATCATGTCATATGGATACAATAAGAACAGCAGCATAAGCAAACATAATATCAAAAGCGTATGCACAAATGGTCACTCCTGTCAACCCCCCTACACCATGACCCCTATATGGTCAAGATAATGGGACAATGATAAATGTACAACACTCCAACTGCCACTACTCTCAAGTGACTAAGTGGACAGTTTGTGCAGTAGCTAACTAGCTGTATGGCAATGGGGTCCCTGCTGCTCGCAACTCCAGCTGCCACTATCCATAAGTGACTGAGTGGGAGCACGACAAGACAAGTAGCATCTGCTCCAGCTACCACTATCTATGCATGGCCAAGTGAATGGCGTCAACAAATGACTCACACAACCACAAGGAAGATATAGTTGTCAGTATGCATGCAATTATATGATGAGCAAGATGCAATAGTCATAATATATGTAAATTGTTGGTGTAGGGTACACCAGAATCAAACCTGAGTTTGATGTTGTTAAAAGTTCAAGTTAAGTCTAGTTGTGATCTAACAAGTTGACTAAGTGTGTAGGTTGTTTACTCAACTAGAAAAATCTTAGAAGATCATGGATGCTAGGCAGGAAGCCCAAGTGGGCCGAGAAGACCCGATACTTGGTAGGGAAGTTCGATAGTTTTGGAGAACCAAAGATCGAGGGAAAGTCCTGGTGAGTTGAACCGATGCTAAGTGGCAAAGTCCAAATAGGTATGGAGGACTAATGTTTGACAGGTAGATTAAAGTAAGCAACTAGAGAGGAGAGACAGTGAGGTCATGCTCCAAAAAGGAATAAACCCCTATCGCTGATCCAACTAAAGAAACCAGGAAGGTTTCAAAGTTGAGATCAAAACAGTATTATTATCAAATACTACTCATATATCATATAACTGTGCTAACCTTTATTTTGTAGAGATATATATTGTTTAACTCTATTTTATAGGAATCGACCTAATCGGTCGATCGAACCAAGGGATTAGTTGACTAAACCATATCAACTCAGTCCAGAGATCACATCAAAGTAGAACAAAATAGAAATTGATCAAAGCCTGATTGGTGAACCGAACCAGTTAATCGGTTGATCGAACCTTGATGATGTGGCACTGAGCATATATCAGATCAAGTTGAAGCAAAGAAGGAAGCCAGGCTGATCGGTTGACCGAATCTGAGGATCAGTCAACCAAACGATCACTTCATTGATGATGAATTAAGTGTGAATCTCAGTGAATAGGGAAAGTTCACTATTCAGTCGATCGAACAAGGTGATTGGTCGATCGAACCATTAAAAGCTCATAAATGCATAAGGATTAGATCTTAGCAAAGAAGGAAAGTACAAGGTTCAATTGACCAATAGGAGGTTCGGTCAATCTAACTGATCAGTCGATCGAACGATTTATCAGTTGACCGATCAAGGCTTATATAAGTAGAGCTCGAGGTCAGAGGCAAATACAAAGTTTTCTGTTCATCTTTGTGCAAAGTCTTTGTCCGTGCTACTGCTTTGCAACACATTTTAAAGCAAGCTACTACTCTAATAAAGTGTCGACGTTCCTCATCGCTTCTTATTGGTTTAGTATATATTTATTTAGCTTGCTTTGTACTTAGTTTCAAGGTAGATAATAGGCTATTACAATCTTACGTATTTCATTATCCGAATTACGTCTTTCTAGAAGTTTTGGAAAGAAGAGTTTTAGTAGATTATCCAATGGTGCAATTAAGGATCATGGATTTTGGAGGAGGAGTTGACCTAAGCTCCGAACCAAGTAATCAAAATGTGTTCTTTACTTTCTGCTACACTATTCTTATTTTAACGCTTCAAAAGAAAAGTTTTTAATGTGCGATATTCAACCCCCTATCATATCTTTTAATCCTTCAATTGATATCAAAGCCAGATTACTCTGAAATTACTTAATCATTTTTTGAGAAAATTTTAAAAACTTTATCTTTTTTCCTTTAATTCTTTATCCCGCACTACTAATACCAAGACAAGAGTCTTGGAAAATTTTCTCCTTTTTGTTCTTCGATAGCAAGGATGTTGTACTCCTACCAAGAAGGGTACAACACTGTTCGCCCTCCATTGTTTAAAGGGGAGGATTTCAGCTACTGGAAGAACAAAATGAATTACTGCCTCAAGTCTGACATCGAGCTATGGTTCACCATACTCAAAGGATACATTCCTTCGATGGTAGATGGAAAACCCATAGAATCAGAAGACAGGTCTCCCTCGATGATCAAGAAGGAGCAACTAAATTACAAGGCAATCAACACCATTCAATGTGGGCTAACCATGGAAGAACTGAACCGTGTCGGGCCATATGAAAACATACAAGAATTTTGGGACCATCTGGTAAAGCTGTTAGTTAGAGCCCTAGAGCCAATCATTTGATGATTTTTGTATGGACTCATTGTAACATATTCTTATATATTAATAAAGGTATTTGTTTATGGTTATTATATTTACTTGTATTGGTATCAAATAACTAAGTATAATAGCATCCTTGAGTAGAAGATTCTTACCTATATCAATCGATTGATTGAATCGATAGTGAGATGATATAGGGAACACTACTCTTAATCATTCCTAGTCGAGTATTAACATTCAGGGA
>JBBMJZ010000096.1:3471959-3486847 GCA_037833815.1 Zingiber zerumbet | reverse complement strand
TCTTGGCGGATCGAGCACTTTGGGGAAAATCCTAGAGTCGGGGATTCTAGGTGAAAATACCAGTGGTCGTGGGCCAGGTGGAAGTCTGGACGGGTCGTGGAGAGGACGTTCAACATAAAGACCTGAAGTCTCGGATGTTGAACAAAAGTCCAAACGGTCATGAGGACCAATCTGGCAAAAGGTAAACTCTCCTGAGAGGAGTAGGTGAGGGCACATTCCCCCGAAGAGAAAATAGTAAGCGTCGGTTCGACCTAGAGTTTCAACAAAACTCAAAGTCAGAACGGACAGTCAGAGGCTATCAAATTTATATTATATATATTATTTATTGCCCGGACTAACTTCGTTTTGAAGAGAAAAAGGAAGGCTAAAAAAACTGGTTTGGGGCCTGGACCAGCCTTGCCCAGGGAGGGCGACAGGCGCCAAGGCGATTTGGGCCCCCAAACCCGAAAAATCATTCATAAGCCTACATGGAGTGCGTTGATTGGCTAGGACACGTGGTCCAGGCGCCCGAAGGGGTTCCAGGTGCCCGGAACAACCTATATAAGCAACATTCGACCAGGGGATAAAAAACAACATTTAAAATGACTTTTGCTCTTGTGCGCTACTTAGAAAACACCTCCTTGGCGCCTAAACATTCCTCCGACGACTGAGAACAAGAATTTTCAGATCTTTAGTTGTCGGTATTTTCATTTTACAGTTGTCTTAATATTGTAATTCCATACTTGTACTTATTCGGAACTGATAACGAATTTCCTAATGAAAGCACTCTCACGTGAGGGCCTTGGAATAGGAGTCACCACAAGCTCCGAAGCAAATAACTCTTGGTGTTCGCGATTGTCTTGTTACTTTCTTTCTTTTCTTTCTTATTCCGCTACATCTTAAATTAAACGTTTTTATATGAACATGAAAACCATGAGCGCTATTCACCCCCTCTAGCGCAACGATCCTACAATTAGTATTAGAGCGGAGTCGCTACGAATCGGTGAAACCACCATTCAAGTAAGTTTTTTTTTTCATGGTATTAGTTTTTAAATTTTTCGGAGTCAATCAGAATCGGTACAGTTGCCTCATTCTGATCAGTTTTATCGCAATCGAGCTTTCTTCTCAAAAGTAGTGTAACACCACTCGAGTTCGTTTATTTCGTTTATTTGATTAATACTTTATTCTGCACTACTAAGGCAAGACCTAGTCTTGGGACGAGTTCTATTTTTGTTGTTTGTGTAAGAATATTTTTTATTGCCTACCAAAGTGATATAGCACTGCATGTCCTCCCCTCTTCACCGGTGAAAACTTCAGCTACTGGAAAAGCTGAATGGAGTACCACCTCAAGACACAAGTCGAGATGTGGATAATTATCCAGACGGGATTCGCATATCCCACCAAAGATAGAGTCCTCGTCCTGTACGACAAATGGGATGTGCCAACTAGAAAGAAGATAGAGGCTAACGCCACAGCTACTCAGACTCTACAATGTGGCATGACAAAAGAAGAGTTGAACCGAGTCAGCCCGTTTTCAAGCACGAAAGAATTATGGGAAAAGTTGATCAAGCTATATGAGAGAACTTCCTACACGAAGGTAAACAAACGTGATTTGATATTAAATAAACTGTATAATATAAAAATATAGGAAGGTGAATCGGAAAGTCAACTTCATGCACACATCCAAAACCTTGTCAACGGTCTCCATGCAATTGAACAAAAGGTGAAAAATTGCGACGTCATCAGGTATGCACTCAATGCATTTCCGAGTAACACTTTTTGGGCATCCATGGTAGATGCTTACAAAGTGTCTAAGGATCTTTCGCAAATTAAATTAGACGAATTATTTCCTGAATTCGAACTTCACAAACAGACTAATGCATTGTCGGCCGAGAAAGGTATTGCTTTGGTCGTAGGTACAACTAAAACGTGGGAACCAAAAGCAAAGTGTAGAACCAAACCCGAGTCCAAAAATGAACAGGACTCAGAAGATGACGACGACGAGATCACTGCCGAGCTCGTCAACCTTGTACGAAAACTCTACAAGAAGAAGAAAGGATTCACCAAAAAGGACATCAAGAAGGTGATCCAATCAAAAATAGTGCAACCGAGTCCAAAAGCCAAATCCAAAGTAACTTGCTACGGTAGCAACAAAAAAGGGCACATTAAAGCCAATTGTCTGAACCAGAAGGAAATAAAGAAGCAACGAAAGAAGAAGACACTGCAGGCAACTTGAGATGAATCCTCTTCAGAAGATTCTGACGAAGAGATCAAACAGACAAGCTTCCTCGTACTTACGACCCGAGAATAAGTCGACGAATATGAAACCGAGAGCAAGTTGGAAACCGAGTCTAAGAGAAGCCACAAATCTGTATCCATTTCTGAAAGGCCTAACCCCGCTATAAGTTCTTCTCAAATAAATAAACTACATAACTTAGTGAACTATCTCATGTGTAAGCTAACCAAATCCAGCATCCAGGTCAAGTCACACCAAAAAGAGATGACAACCCTTAAGGAAGTCACTAACCGAAGCTTTTTGGCTGAATCTTTTCAGACTGGAACTTCAACTCAAGTCCAACAACTTGAGGAAGAAAATTTGAGCCTGAAAAGTCAAGTCAAGGAACTAAAGGATACATTGGAAGAGTTTACCTTGGGTTCCAAGAATCTTGATCTGATTCTTGGAAAACAAAGAGTCGTATACAATCGATCCAAACTTGGATATATGGCTAAACACAAATTTAAATCATATTTATCTCTTGTTAATCGTATCAATAGAAGAATAGTCCAAGCATGAGTTCCCAAGTCTAACTTGATTAATCAAGTTGGATTTGATCAATATTTGATCCCCAAGGATCAAATCCACTACCTTGATAGACTCTATCGAGGCTATGATCCAGGGGGAGCCAATAGAAAGACCATTTTTATCATTAGATAGACTTGTTTAATGCTTGCTTTATTGCTTTCACTATACATGTTTAGACTATGGTAAATAAAGACCTAGGCTTGATTCACACTTGACTAGTTAGACCTAGGATTTTCAGAAAGAAAATTAAATATTCAATTTCTTTGAAAGACTTTATCTAAAAGTGATTAATGATCCAATACCCAAGAAGGCCTAATGTCTCGTCATAGTCTTGAAGTCAATCTTTGAAATAAATATTTAATTAACTAATTGTTAAACCTTA
The DNA here is from genome assembly GCA_037833815.1 of Zingiber zerumbet. NCBI lineage: Eukaryota > Viridiplantae > Streptophyta > Magnoliopsida > Zingiberales > Zingiberaceae > Zingiber > Zingiber zerumbet. The sequence goes on along the minus strand of JBBMJZ010000096.1, from coordinate 3,483,683 downwards.
GTCTAACTCAAATATAAATCAATCCTTAGATGACAATCTAAATCGAAGATAAAATTAACCATCTCACAAAAATCTATAAGGTTTCCTGATTGACAATTTAGAAAAGGGTGAGATGGATTTAAGTAAAATTTTGTTCAAACTTAATCAATTAATCAAACTCAAACTTAATCAATTAAATCAATAAGTTAATCAAACTCAATCAATTAACTCAATAAATTAATCTAATTCAAACCTAATCACTTAATCAATTAACTTAATTAAGTTTAAACTTAATCAAACTCAAACTTAATCAATTAATCAATTAACCTAATTTAATCAAGTTCAAACTTAATCAAGTTCAAGCTTAATCAAACTTAAACTTAATCAATTAATCAATTAACCTAATTAAATCAAGTTTAAACCTAACCAGTTATCTATAAATTAATCAAATTCAAACCCAATAAATTAATCAATTAACCTAATTCAAACCTAATCAATTAACTTACAATTAATCAATAAAACTAAATCAAACTCAAAATTAATTAAAATTAAAATTAAATCAAACTTAAGTGAAACTCAATCAGCCATCTCACTATCACCCATAGGTACATCATTGACAACCTAGATTGGGCGAGATGAAGAATAAGGGGTTGAACTCAATCAATCTATCATACAATCCTTTTAAATTAGATCCAAATCAAATACTTTATATGTAAGAGCATAACGATTTGGACTAATGGATGCTGGATAGTGGATGCTCCAAATGCATAACTGAAGACCGATTGAAATTCACCAAACTAAAATTCAAAAACCTATGGCCAGTTGTGTTCAGCAACGACATAACACTTAAGGTAATCGGAATAGGTAATATCAAAATAAGTTCCAATTTTATTATTCAAAAAGTTTTATTAGTTGATAAATTAAATTTTAACTTACTTAACATAAGTCAACTGTGTGACTCTGGATACTTAGTAACATTTTCAAACTCTGAAAGCTTAATTAAGAATGTCAAAAATCCTGAAAACATACTTAAGGTAATTAGGAAAAAGAATATCTACACAATTAATCTACCAACCTCCTCACTCAAATGTCTTTTAACACAATAAGAGGAAACTAAGTTGTGGCACAGAAGATTGGATCACACTTATATCAAACTCATTTCAAAAATGAGTCAAAATGACTTAGTTAGAAGTCTACCCAAATTAAAAAATTTAGAAAATACAATATGTAATGCTTGTCAACAAGATAAACAAACTAAGTCAACCCACAAGTCAACTAACCTGAATCGAACTAACTCAATACTTGAGCTCCTACACTTAGACCTATTTGATTCACATGGAGCCAAGTCACTAAGCAGAAACCAATATTGCTGAGTTATAATTGATGATTACTCAAGACTTACTTGGGTAAAACTTTTAAAAACCAAAGATGAAACCCTTGAGATCTTTAAGACCTTTTGCAAGTTAATAGAAAATAAAAAAGATACCAAAAATAAAAGAATTAGAAGTGACCATAGAGGGGAATTTGAAAACCATAGGTTTAACGAATTTTGTCAAACTAACGGATACAATCATGAATTTTTCATGTACTAGAACCCCCCAACAAAACGGTTTAGTTGAAAAAAAAATAGAACATTACAAGAGACTGCTAGAACCATGATAAATGAATATTAATCAATAAATTTTAAAATAAAACTCCATATGAAATATACTATAATAAAATTTCTAACTTAAATTATCTAAAAGTATTTGGATGTAATACTAAATACTAAAGACTATTTAGGTAAATTTACATCAAAATCAATAACATGAATCTTTTTAGGGTACTCCACAACCAGTAGGGTATATAGAGTTTACAACAAAAATACTTTAAAAGTTGAAAAAACAACCAATGTAATTTTTGATGAAGAAAACAACCTACCTAACTTAACCAAAGAACATAATCAAATTATAAGAAATATAGAAGATGATGAAAGTAGACTTGAATCAAGTAAATCGCAAGAACCAATTATTGACCCTAACATAAGACCTTTTAGAATAAGTTCCAATCACCCATCTGACCAAATTTTGGGTGATCTAACCATAGGAGTTCAAACTCGATCATCATATAGAAACCTAAGTCAAATAGATCTAATTTCCTAAATTGAAGCCAAGACTATAGAAGAAGCCCTACTTGACCCAGTCTGGATAATTGCAATGTAAGAGGAACTAGCTCAATTTGAAAGAAACCAAGTCTGGGAACTTATACCTAAATTCATAAGTAAATCCATAATTGACACTAAGTGGGTATTTAGAAATAAACTAGATGATAAAGGTGAAATAGTAAGAAACAAGGATAGACTAGTAGCAAAGGGGTTTAGCCAAGTAGAAGGGTTAGATTATGATGAAACGTATTCACCTGTGGCTAGACTTGAATCCATCAGGATGCTGCTAGCCTATGCAACACATAAAGAATTTAAGCTATACCAAATAAATGTAAAATCTGCATTCCTAAATGGGTTCATTAAAGAAGAAGTTTATATAAATCAACCCCCAGAATTTGAGGATTTAGATCACCCAAACCATATCCTTAGGTTAAAGAAAGCCTTATATAGACTAAAACAAGCACCTAGGGTCTGGTATGAACGACTATCAACCTATCTAATATCCAAGGGATTTAACTAAGGTCAAATAGATCAAACTTTATTTGTTAAAACCTTAGAAAAAGATATTTTTATAGCTCAAATTTATGTAGATGGCATAATCTTTGGCTCAACCAATACTAAATTTTTAAAAGAATTTACTAAATTAATGAAAAATAAATTTGAAATGAGCCTAGTAAGAGAACTTAATTTTTTTTCTTAGGCTTACAAATAAAACAAACAAAAGAAGAAATTTATGTTTTTCAAATAAAATATTCTAAGGAATTAATTACAAAGTTTTGAATGAAAAATTCTAAAAATATAAATACCCTAATAGCAACTAATATTAAAATTGACTCTGACTTAGAAGGAAAATCAATAGACTTAAAATATTATAGAAGTACAATAGAAAGTCTACTATACCTAACTGTAAGTCAACATGATATTTATTTATAGTAGGAATGTGTGTTAGGTACCAATCTTGTACAAAAGAATCATATTTAACTAATGTAAAAAAAAATACTTAGATACATTAAGGGAATCCTAAGTGTAGGACTTTGGTACCCTAGAACTAGCATGTTTGACTTAGTTGGGTACTCTGACTCATACTATGCTTGGTACAAACTAGATAGAAAAAGTACAAGTGGAAACTGTCAATTTCTAGGTCAATGGCTAATAAGTTGGTCAAGTAAAAAGCAACATTGTGTTGCATTATCCACTACTAAAGCAGAGTACATAGCCATGGGAGAATGTGCATCTCAATTACTATTGATGATGCACACTTTAAAAGATTATCAATTAGAATATAAAAATATAAAATTTTAATTGATAACATAAGCACTATCAATTTAACTAAAAATTCAATCCACCACTTAAGGACTAAACACATAGAAGTCAAACATCACTTTGTAAGGGATCACGTAACTAAAGGTGGCATTGTGCTTGACTATGTTGAGTCCAAGTCAAGCCTAACTAATATTTTCATAAATCCTTATTTGAACTCAAGTTCAATACATTTAGACAACAACTAGGTATGTGCTTAGTAGAATAGATCCTAAAACTTTCAAAAACATTCCTTTTATAGTATTACTTTTTCAAAAGTTATTTTTTTATCTTTTTAAAATCAGTTTGGTTTTAAATTTTAGGAAAAATGTTGTTATTCAAAATTCCCAATTTTACTAGTATTTTTCAAAAAGACTGGACTTAGCCTAAGTATCTACCCCTAGAAAGCATGTATTCATAGGTTTCAACAAGAGCATCTCACAAGTACACTAGGAGTACCTTGCTTGTGTATGAAAAATACTTATAATTGAGTGAGATGCATAGGGTACTACCTGGACTTCAGAATGCTTATGTCTGTGCATCAACATAAGTCTGAGCAATAAATACCAAGTTAAATTGATTAAGTTAAGTTATCCATTTTAGTCAAACTAACTGGAATACTTGCTTAACTTAACTAACCAAATGAAAGCTCTACCTTATGGTAAATACCTAGTAGCTAAAGGTTAGACACTTGTTTAAGGAAAGTAGATGTTTAGTTTGAAGATTTTTGCTTTTAGTTTGAACTCTCATGCTTGGACTCTAGGACCCTAAAACTTAAGGCACTTAATTATATTTTTAGGGCATTAATCAAGGGGGAGTGAAAAGGAGTTAAGTTAAATTAAATATTTTTCTAAAAGTTAAATATTTTCTAAAAATTTAAAGTATTCTTTTCAAAATTTTAAGTAGAGTTCTTTAAAAAGTTTAAAGTATTTTTAAAAGGAAGTTCAGTGTTTTTTCTTTAACTATTTTTAAAAAGAAAATCTAACTATTCTTGAAAAGCAATCTTAAATATTTTATTTGAAAAAGGAAGTTCAAATATTTGTATCTAAAAAATAAGTTTTTAAAAAAGTATTTTTAACTAAGTTTTTATATACTTAACTAAGTTTTTTTAAATCTTTTCAAAAAGCTAAGTACTTAACTAAGTTTTAATAAATCTAAGTATGTGATAAAGTATTTTTAAGTATTTGAAATCATTTTCTTAGCTAAGTATTTATACAAGGAACTCTTTTAAAATCTAAGGAATTTTTAAAGCTTAAATTTATCTAAGTTTTTTAAAAAAGGTAAGTCATTTTCAAAGCTTAAATTTAGCTAAGTTTTTGGTAAAAACTAAGTCACTTTCAAAACTTAAAAATTCACTAATTTTTTAATTAAATTCTAGTTTCAAAACTAAGAATTTAGCCAATTTTTTTGTTAAGCTAAGTAAGTGCTACCTTTCGGGGGGAGTTTAACGTAAAAAAAAATTAAAAACTAGTCTTTCAAGTTTAAAGATTTTTCTGTCTCTCTCTCTAACTTAGAACACTTTTTGATATATGTCAAAGAGCGAGAGAAAAACTAAAGTTAAGAGTTAAACATAAAACATAATTGTTAAGAGTTTTTTATGAAAGGGGGAGCATAAGGGGGAGTTTATTTTTTTATGTTAAATTGTTTTACATATGCTCATGCTTAAGTTCTTTACATTACAATAATTATTGTTATGTTTTAATTAACTTTGAATCAGATTACCATAATCAAAAAGGGGGAGATTATTGGTGTAGGGAGCATCAGACGATCGAACCTAAGTTTTGATTATAGCAAAAGAGTCCAAAGTTAAGATTGTTTATTGTCTAATAAGTGTGAATGAGTTTGTAGGAAAGTCCTAAGTATTCTTAAACAAAAGTCCTAGTGGATTCTAGGCAGTGGAAAACCCTAGGGGGAGGTAACCCTAGGTCCTAGGGGGTGGTAACCCTAGGTTATGGAAAGTCCTAACTACGGTTAGGCAAGGCGAAGTCTTGGCGGGTCAAGCACTTTAGTGAAAATCCTGGAGATCGGGGACTCTAGGTGGTGGGGACTCTAAGTGAAAATCCTAGAGGTCGCGAAGTAGGTGGAAGTCTGGACGGGTCATGGAGCGAACGTTCAGCATGAAGTCCTAAAGTCTCGAACGTTGAGCAAAAGTCCAGACGGTCTGGAGGACCAGTCTGGCAAAAGGTAAACTCTCTTGAGAGGAATAGGTGAGGACGCACTCCCCAAAGAGGGAACAGTAAACGTCAGTTCGACCTAGAGTTTCAGTGAAACTTAAAGTCAGAACTGGACAGTCGGAGGCTGTCAAATTCATATTCTATATACTGTTTATTGCATGAACTAACTTTATTTTGCAAAAAATAAAGTGGCTGGAAAAAGTTGGTCCGAGCGCCCAGAGGGGATTCAGGCGTCTAGAGCCCGGGTGCTCGGACCAGCTCCGAGCGCCCAGGAGACCTTGCCAAGTACATTTCTCCCAAGCGAGGCGCTTAGACTGGCACCTCAAAGTCCAGTCTCCTGGAGCTGGTCTGGGCACTCGGAATCGTAAACTTCATCCCTTCGCCACACTGGAGCACGCTGATTAGACGACCCTACGTCACGGTCCAAGCGCCTGGAAGGGATTCAGGCACCTAGAATAGCCTATAAAAGTAGCATTCGACTAGAAGCTAGAACACAACATTCCGAACAACTTTCGCTTCCTCGTGCTACTCAGAAAATGCCTCCTTGACGCCCGAAAGCTGGTTCGATGACAACTACGCTAAAGAACTAACCCTTCAAGTCATTGGTATTATTTTATTCAAGTTACTTGTATTTAAATTGTAATAATCTATTATAACTTTCTGATTGATTAGTATTTTCCCAACGAAAGCACTCGCACGTGTGGGCCTTGGAGTAGGAGTCGTTATAGGCTCTAAACCAAGTAAAAGAAACGTGTTAACGATTGCTTTGTTGTCTTTTCTTTTCTATCTCTATTCCTCTGCGTTTTACATGAACATTTTTAAACGAACGTGAAATCCACGAGTGGCATTCACCCACCCCCCCCCCTCTAGCGTATCAACCCTATAGAGGATTATATAGTTATGCTTTTATTAGTAAATGATTATATTGGTGCACTTACATTGATTAGTAAATATTTTATCTGAGACTGCATTTCTTTAATCTCCTTATATATAGTATCATGCACTATCTTCTTATACCTGCTTAGTATTTTGTACTCACTACCCCTTATTTTCTCTTTATTTCTATGTTAGCAAGTAGAGGATATGTTGTGTCGCTCAAAAATCCTGACTGCTAGTCTCACGTCACATCCGAGGATAGTTTTCTAGTTTTACTTTTTGTTTATTTGCATTTTGAATTTGTGGGCTTGGCATTATATTGATTCAACTTGGACTTAGAGTTTAGCCTTATGGCTTCTTGTATTTGCTTTGAAGTTGTTGTGTCAAACAGGGATGGTTTGCAGTCAGTTGTTTTGGTTTATATATTTTATCTTATGTCTTCCACTATGTTGATTCCAGCCATGTGAATTGTGTATTATCTTGCGTGGTTGTGTTTTTATTCCATCTGTGTGGGCTATAAATACTATACTTGTACTCCTTGTGACATTGTATCCAGGTTCTATATGTTATCATAAGGGGGTAGATGATGTTCATTTGTCAGGCAAGGACTCTTTCAGGGCATGACAATTTATTGGTATCAGATCCTAGGTTGCAAAGCCTATTTTTATGTTTTGGATTTTGTGATTTGTTTCTCGATGTAACTTTTTGAGTTTTGGGACCAAGCAGCAATAGGACATCTCCAAGCTATAGGAAAGTAAGGTATACTTTTGGCTATTATCTCATCTTCTATGTTCACTACCTTGTTAGGTTATGGTTAGACACTCTCCAATTTAGCTGGATTATGTATTTGTTTTTATATCTGTCTAGTAGATATTCATTGACTTGGTGTAGCATAATGACACTTAGTCAATCAGCCATGTTTGTAATTATGGTCAAGGTTGACCATGGAAGCAACTAGTGACACATTGAGGACTCGACCTTGATGAAGAGAATGTTATTTCTGTATTAGCGTTGACTGATACCGAGTCAGAAAGAGAGGGTCGAATCTGTCAACAACCTAGTGAAGATCAAGGAATATAGTCTTAAGAAATACCATCAACTATACCAACCCCGGTTATTACCAGCCTGGTGAAAGATAGAGTTATATACTCTTATTGTCTCAGTCAGTAGAGAACCTATTTATCCTTATTTACTTGGGTAGTAGAGGATCGATTTACACTAGTTAGCTTGGTCTGTGGAAGATTGATTTACTCTTATTGGTTCAGTTAGTAGAGAACCAACTTACTCTATTTCATAGAGATTTCGATCTTTAGATTTCTCGTGCCTAGTTAGATAACCTATAAGGCACATTTTAAAAGATCGTTACACACATGAGAAGGAGGGTGAATCATGTGATTTTAGAAAACTTATATTTTTCTTTTGAAATCAAAAGTATGCAGTGGAATTAAACACATAAATTGACAGTAAAAATATAATTACGCAAACTCGATCAGTTTTACTTTATTCGGAGCTTTCGGAGACTCCTACTCCAAGACCCAGGTCTGACAAATCTATCAATGGGTAATTTACTAAAGACCTCTTTTGGAACCGTCAGAAGAGGGGATCGAGTACAATAAAAAGAATAGGAAAAGTGTAACAAGCTACACTTTCCTTTAAGCAATAATTAAGTACACAAGGAAATTTCATTACCCAACACTTGTAGTTTTAACGGATCAAGCTTAGTATTGGACGGCTTCTCAACGGTAGTAGGGTGTAGTAGTATCGTAGTATATAGCAGAATGAAGTCGGAGTAATTAGAACATTGAATGAATGCGTAGAATCTTGTAGAAGAGTTATGTGTAAAGTCTTGGTCAAATAGCCCTTTTAAAGGGGATGGAAGACACCTTCAACACCACTGAAGGTGCCTTCAATACCATCTTTTATCCCCCAAAAAACTGACTCTTATCATCGTTGAGGTCTTCTACATTATCTGATTGAAGGCACTTTCCAAGCTCTCGAAGGATCCTTCCATAGCCCTACTCAAGGAATCTTCCTTCGCATCAAAGGCACCTCGGGTACTATTTACCTTAGGCATTTTGTGCTCTTTTTGCCTTGTAAAATGTGTTAGTCCAAGAAAACATAGTATATCCTACAAGACAAAGTTAGCACAATAAAAATAAGCAGTTTAGTAATTAGATTCTATCTCTCCGAGATCAAGATCTGGTCAAGGTCCCAATTTAGGTTTTCGAAATGGACTTAAATTGGGCATGCACCTAAAGTCCTCAAATGAGACTCATCCTCACTAGAACACTCTCCTCTAGTGACTTACCTTACTTACCAATCATAGACTTCCTTGATATCAGGTCCCTTGACCCATCATGTTCATATCCTATACACTTAGTAGATAGATTAAGACAAACATACATTTAACTTTAATCCATTTGTCATTCATCAAAACTTAGATTTGATCATTCGTGTCAACTGCACCAACACATTTGAATATATAACTTGTACATATGTAGGAAAGACTAATTTAATTGCATACTATCTATAGAATTAGACCATTATTTGGTGGAAATACAGAGGATGATTTTCTAGGAGTAAAGCATTTCTTGTTGATGATTTTGAGATGCTCTAGAGAGATAGTATTTCTCTACCTCTTTATGTATATCTCATTATTAGGAGTTCTTGAACCTAAAAAAGAAGGAATCAAGACATAATGGTTAATAAAGTGATGGTTAGTCGACTCACCTAACGATATTCCATGGGAGATCCTGACTCGTTGACTAATCGGATATGGTTAGATATCCTTGATGGTACATAGAGATATATGACTCGTAATGATATAGAGAAGGTGGTGTTAGTTGATTAATACCTATAAAATCCAACTATTACTAAGTGGAAATATCAGAGGATGATCTTTGAGGGGTAGAGCGTTGATTGATTGTTATTTTGATAAATTATTTAGTGATAGTACTCCTCTACCCTTGTGTGCATGACTCATTACTAGAGGTCACTGAACTTTAGGTATAGCAATCGTAGTATGATAGGTTACAAGACAATGGTTAGTTGATTCAACTATTATTGTCTCCATCAAGTAGCTCAAGGTCTTGACCACATGATCAGTTACTAAAGGTCTTGAAGTCTATGTATAGATCAGAGTGTTTGGCCTTTTGTCGACATTTGTCAGAGAATATTTATAGGTACAATTTTGAGAGTTGTGGTGATACCCTCTTAAAGGGTAGACTCTCAGTCAAAAGGTTAAGTGAACCTTTTGGACTTTGGATTGTCATTCCCTTCGAGGAATAGAGCGTCGATTGACAGTTGCTGTAGCAATAAACCGAGGCAGAGTACCGGCGTGGATGGCGGTGTCGACGATAAACGATGGCACGAGGGTGAGTGATGTTGGATATGGAAAGAAAGAGGGGTGACGTGAGAGGGAGATTGACACCCTCACTTGTGACTGAAGAAGGGTCAATGGTGATGGGTCGGGATGGTGGCATCGGGGCAATCGGGCAGCGTGGCGAGATCACAAGAGAGAAGGGGGCGACAGGTGAAGAAAGGAATTGATGATGGAGACTTGAGGAAGAAGGGAATCGGGAGAGAGCTTGACAAGGGAATTTAGGTTTTATACTAATATAACTTAGGTTAGATAATTATAACCATAGGTTAATGAAATAAATTAACTCCTACTTTAATTGATATTTCAAACAGGTTTTTTCTTAGGTCAATAGATTCATCCCCTTAAAACATATCATGCGGATTCTATTTAAACCCCAAAAATTTCTTAAAAAAATAAAAAATTCAATAAGGTTATTTCTCAAATAATATTTATTATTTAATTATCGTATCTTACAATAAGTGCAAAACATAAGAATCTATTGTCAGGGCTCAGGGAAGCGTATTTGCTTAGCTTCTATATATTGGACTGCATGCGACCTTGGCTTGCGATGTTGTGGCGAGGGCTCGGTTGGGATCCTTTAAGTGATAGAGTGGGAAAGGACACTCGGCGATCGAGCATGGAAGGAGTAAAAGGAGCAACTTCCTTTTTTCGAGTGGACTGAGCTTCTTCCATGTTGATGTATTTGGTGGTTCGACCGATCAGATGATCAAAGTCCCTCGGAGGCTTCATAATGAGGAATCGGAAGAATTCGTCATTTGCGAGCCCTTGTGAGAAGGCGTTTACTAGAATCTTCAGAGTAGCTGAGGGAATGTCCTTGACCACTTGATTGAATTTCTTAATGTAAACCCTCAACGTCTCTTTAGGCCCTTGCTTGAGAGAAAACAGACTCAATGTTGTCTTGTGATAGCAATGGCTACTAGCAAAGTGGTGCAAAAAGACTTTGTGAGATTCCTTGAAGCAACATATGGACTCGGTCGGGAGTCAGTTGAACCACCTCTAAGCTGACCCGGATTGGATGGTAAGGAACACTTGGCAATTGACTCCATCCATGTATTGATGAAGGATCACTGCATTTTAAAATTTCAGTAGGTGATTCTCGGGGTCAATCACTCCTCCATATTTCCCTATCGATAGGGGTTAGAAATGAGTCGGTAGTTTGTCTTCCAAGATTTTCTGGGAGAATTTCATGCTCGCATGATCAGGGGAGCTACTAGTCATTGGAGCTTTGCCTTTTAAAGATCTCGGGCAGGTGCATTCTCTAAAGACGATCCTTGGGGCCTCTCTGCTTGACCCATGCCATCAAGAGGCATGCGGGACATGCCAGAGACTAGTCGGATGCACAGGTGCTTGTAGGAAGGCAACCGGGGGAGGCTGGGTCACTGCTTGATATTGCAGAAGCAGCGGATTCGTTCGAAAGATGACACTCGGTCACTGCTTGATATTGTTGCTGCACCATTCTTGCCACTCAGACGACTATCAACAGTGCTAAATCTTCTTGTGACAGTGTCACGGTGGTGAATCATCCAGCCTTGTCTATCCTCACGCTTTAGATGCAGATGAAGTTTCCACAGATGACACCAAATATGATCCTGTCTGAAAGCGGTGAAGATAAAATGCTGGGTATGTGACCCTAATGTTGACCAAATGAAGACTCCTCACGTTCCCAAGAATAACTCAGTAACACTCTTGTATGTCAAAAGGAGCGTTAGTGACTAGGTCAGGAAAGGGGTCCCCGGCATAGGCCTTTTGACGCTAAATCAGTGATCGATGGAAGATGAAGAACTGTAGCTAGGGGTGAGCATTCAGTTAATTCGGTCCATAAATTAACCGAATTAACCGAAAACTGATTTAGTGTTGACTAACCAAATCAA
>JBBMJZ010000096.1:3397440-3409988 GCA_037833815.1 Zingiber zerumbet | reverse complement strand
TAGCGTGTCATGTCAGACACCTCTATGTATGATGCTATAATCAAGTAAATAGTGTTAATGTTCTCCCACCACTTAGGGCTTCTTACCAAGATTTTCCTACCCAAAACTTTAACCCACTAGTGTCATTCCACTACGTGGTTTTACACTAGCAAAGTTGCATTCACCATTCACTTAGCATGAAGATAATAAGAAACAACAACAACTAAGTCTTATCCCACTAGGTAGGGTCGGCTATATGGATTCTTCTACGTCATTGGGCTCTATCCCCTACTATATCATCATTTATATTTAAATAAATTTTATCTTGTTTTATTGTTACTAACCAAGTATTTTTTGGTCTTCCTTTTCATCGTTTGATGTGCACATTTGTCATAGTTTCACATAACTTATATGTTCGTACCATCTTAAATGTGTCTCCTAGAGTTTTTCCTCGATAAGTGCAACTCGATTTTCTCTCTAATATTTTCATTTCTTTTCTTGTTCATCCTTGTACATCCATACATCCACCTTGACATTCACATTTTTGCAACTCTCATCTTTTGCTCATGTGTTCAAGTCATAGCCAACATTCAATTTCATATAATATAGTAGGTTTAACCGTCGTTTTGTAAAACTTTTTTTTTTAAATCTTAAAGGTACTTGATCACAAAGAACACTTGACGCTCTCCTCCATTTCAACTATCCTACTTGTATGTTATATAAGACATATCTCTCAATTCCTTCATCCTTTTGTAAAAGTAATCCTAAATATTTAAAGCTCTCATCTCCTACCTTAACAATTATCTCATTACGTCTAATATTATTAAACATAAATTCTATATATTTTGTCTTTACTCTATGAAGGTAATAAGAAAATGAGTGCATTTTATCATTTCCATAAAACTTAGCCAATTAGTATGTTGATAAAAGGTTATGGGGTCTCAATGGGCATGCATACGACCTTTAAACACCATGTTATAAGCTTGATATATTGTTGTTCTTTTCAGGACAGTGGTTACAAAAGGCTAACATGGCCTCTACAGTCCCCCAAAAATTCCTAATTTGAGCTACAAGATATACCTTATTTACAAGTCCCTAAGAAACATGATATTTGACAGAGAACAAGGATAACACAACCACAAGTGGAGGTATAATTTGGATGAAGTTAGGGCTCTAATTCACTTAATTAAGGTGCTCACTGTCTACTTAAAAGCCTCAAATTCTTGCTGCTGCTTAGTACAACAGCTTCAAGAGGTCAAAAATCCTGGCATAACATCTCAAAATTTCATGCGATTCTAAAGCTAAGCTACACCATGTTTGTCATTCACAACACAAAGAACAGTTTTCCCTTAAAGCTAATCTGACAATACTCCTAATTCATAGAGGAAGGAACCTAAGAGCAACAATGACATCCTATCTCAAGTGAAGCTCGCCAGGACAATTTGTGATGGAAACATACTGAAGAACTTCTTGTACCTATTGCCCTAAATAATAAACCATTATTTTAGAGTGAATTTAAAGGGAAAGGGAAGTTAGTTAGAGTTCTACCAATTCCATATAAGCACTAGTTTATTAAAATGTAGGTGATGTGAGACCATAATAAATATACACAGCATTCTAGGAAGAAGGAAACCAAAGAAGACTTAGTTAATAACGATAAAATATAATAAAATTATATAAAAAATAGATGATGATATAGTAGGGGATCAATTCCAATGACGTAGGAGGATTCATATAGCCAACACCGCTTAGTGGGATAAAGGTTTGGTCGTTATTGTTATATTATTAAAAAAAAATAAAAGGGGTAGATTTTAGATGAAAAGAGGTAGGTTTTTCAAGAAAAGAACTAGGGCTATTTTGAAAAAAAAAATAGTTGGAAAAAGGAGGTAGTGGTATTAAATAGAAAATAACAAATCTGAAGCATTTATTTTAATCATCTTCATCTCAGCTTTTTCTCTTCCTGCTATTTGCTTCAATTGATGTACTGTTACTCTTTAATTCACCACCAACTTTTTTTCCTTTGTCCTCTAATATATTGTTTGCATCATTAAATATGAGAGTACTCATTCCTTGTCATTTTCAACATTTCTATTCTATTTGGATCAATTCCACACGTTTACTCTTTTGAACTACATCTACTCTCTCTTGAATAAAATGATTTGACATCTCAATTGATCGCTCTCCCAACGTTTCTCTATGGAAGAATAAATGTTGGAATTCTAATGTCACTTTTGTCTACAATATTTTCTCTGCAACAGGTTAACTCTCAAAGATAGGTGAGTCACTGTCTCCTAATCCTTAGAGAACTTTGTTCTATCTCCTCTTACAACTTCTCAAATCTTTCCTGTATTAACTCCTTGTCTCAGAACTACATATCTTTTCTTTTATATTTACCTGTGTTTTTTGTTTTTTTTCCTCTTTATGCTTCTTGAAGTGCACAGCATAATGAACATTCTCATACATTTTCCATCAGAAATATTTGAAGTTAGAGCTTAATGTAAACATTGAGCATAGTTGAAGATAGATAACCATTCATTGATAAATCTTAGACCTACTCAACTGCTGTGAATCTTGTGTTATTGGAGTATTGTACTTAGGTAATTGTTTGTGCACTACAACAAACTGTCTTAGTTCGCAAGTAGTAATCGTTTAAACACTATTATTGCAGAATTATTTTATAATACCTTTAATCACAATATTGGCTTTAACACTTGTTTTATAGAGCTCAACAAGATGTACTGATTCCCAAGTAGTCATTGTATACATACTATGATTACAAAATTATCTTTATGACATGATGGGACTTTGAATAGTAGTTGGAAAGTACATGACTATTTTGTGATTATTCATAAATGTACTTTTCTTTTTTTATTCTTTGTTGTTGTGCTTTGACTTCCCCTTTAGTGTTTTTCACTCTTTTTCTGATTAATTGAGATCTCTTGAATCTCTATGATGCTATTGGTCATTCTTTAGTACTTGTGATGCTGAAAAGAAATCAATTTGAAATTCAAATTGATTTTGGTAATTATTCCGTTTTAGATGTCAAGAAGTTTGGTATGTGTTAGTTTAGTAGAAGTTTAATTGGGTTTTTATATTTATTCCTAGTTTAGTTAGGATTGAGTATATAAAAGAGGTGTTGTCTTCAATGCATCAATTATCTTTCGAATAATAATTTTTTTTTTGGTAATTTTGTATGCAAGATTATCCTGTGTGAGGTCATGCCATGTAAACTTGACTGACAAATTTCCCTGAAACTTTACTCTGTTATTATTATGCTGACTTGTCTGTTGCATCTCCGCTCAATTCCAGTTATTGCGAAATGTTAATGGGAATATTTTTTTAAATGCTGCTGTATCTTCTTTCTCTTGCTTAACATCTTAAGAAATAGTTACTTGTTGAACTAGTATGAGGGTACTCTTCGTTTAATCTACAGATCAGTTTGGCAGACAAGCAAGCAACTCTGGAGAGATTGACTTGGGAAGCTCAAATGTCTAAAAAGAAACTTGAGGAACTTCAAGGAGAGAGAGCTTCTATGGACTATGAGATTACCACACTGATGCAAATTTTTGAGCAGTTATGTGCAAATCATTCATCCATGAATCCTGATGAAAGTTTATGTTCGTACAGTTTGGAGCCTCTTCCAGTTATAGTGAGTTTTTCCTCTCCTTTGATTGATGGTAGTTTGGCTGTTTTTTTTTATGCCATTATTTATTATATTTGTGCCATGGAGGAAATTTTGGTTTAATATTTTGAGGAAAGTAGAAAATGAATGACCTGCAATTTCATTTTCTAAATCTCTAATAACAAAACTATAAAGGGGTGAAAGCCCATTTTGTGCATTTTTCTAAGAACCTAAGCAATTATTGTATAATGCCTTGCTAGTTACTTAAACCAAAAATATAAGACACATAGTATTGGTATGTCAATTCAATCTCCTCTTTAGGACTGTATTGGATTATCATTGTGAGTTGGTCCTTGGGAAGGTGGAGTCACGACCATTATTTAAATTGACAAGTCATGCCATATCGTTCCGCTTGCTAATCGACATGTGAAACATTGGTGCATTGTGATACTATGATTGGCATGGCAGGCAAAGGCCTTACAACAATGGATCACATGGGTGAGGCCACGACCACAAAGCCCTCAACGGCCAGAGACCCAATTTGAAGCCTCTCCCCCACTTCTTTGAGGTATGTCTCTTCGCTTCCTCCACTGCCTTGCCTTTTCCTCTGTTGCAACATATGCCTTGTTCTCCTCTTCCCTCCACCTCTTCCTCCTCTTGATCTCCTTCTGCCACCAACTCTATATTCCCTCCATTGCCTACAACTGGTCCAACCACAACTCTTGGCTTCGGTTCTACCAGTCTAGCTTTTTATTCCCTTAATCTTGACTGATGCATTGTTGGCTGCTAGTTCACATGCCTTGATCCATCTGATCTATGACTTAGGCCCAATCCATGCAAGTCGTCCCTTACATCGCGTTGTTGGCTGTCGCTATCTGCCCTTCTAAAGTCCCCATGACTCTTTTCATCCCTTAAAATAAAAGTAATTGCTTTAGGCCCCACTCAATTCACCCACCCACACCAACTAACAACTACCCTCTCTCCAAACAAAAGATGCAAGTAATTATCTTGATGTATATAGTAATATTGTCAGTGTTTGTTTTATTATCTGAATGGTGCTTTGCCGGTCTCATGTTGGTTCTCCTGGAGTTGCTATGCATGGGTGAGGGAGCAAGTGACAACAAAAAGGTCTTGTTCCCTTTTAGTATAGCACATTAGAAACTTTAAACGCTTCAAATTCAATACAATTCTTTGAATATATTTTTTTTCATACTTATATTGCAATTTCCTTAACTGGATTTGTTGGCTATTGGTTTTCTTCATTTCTAGTGCTACCATTCGTCTAATATCTTCCTGTTTACACTAGAAGTTCCAAATTTCTAATGTTGGATTACGAGATTGAAATAAATTTATATAGGGCCGTATTAGTCCAGCATCAAAATGCAATCTTCATGTGCCACATCTTTGGACGGTGTTGCTTCTTCATCTACATGCACTTAGGAGAATAAGAAAATCTTTCATAGCTACTTAATTCGTTGTTTCTATGGTATCCTTACGTTTGTTCAGTTTACTGTTAACTTCTGAGGAGGAAAGAATTCTTTTATAATATATTCAAACTTTGAAAAGTGGAAATTTGGGACAGTTGGTGCAAAAACGAATATCATTTGTTTAATTCATGCATAATAGTGTACTTAGTACATTCTTCATGATATTTCTCCTATACATAATATATATATATAATCTCCATCTTCCTCGGTTAATGTATATATTTGTTATAGTTTTACATCACCTAATTAGAACATTTATTGATCGTTTAAGTACATGTCCATATCATATTAAACGTGTTTTTCAGAGTTTTCTCTCACCACCCAATTAAGAAAGATGGAGCAAATTCCCATTTGCTATTTTTATCCGAGGGCCTAAATGATTGGAAAATATTTGATTCTAGTTTAAGGTTTGGTGAGCTTTGTGGTAGGAGGAACTTCATTCCTAGTGACTCTTCTCAGTTTTCTGCTTCATACGAGACTCATTAGAATTTGCTCGAGCAATTCTGTGTTTGGTTTGTGAATAAGACGTGATCGTATTAGAAAAATTTCGCCTAAGATTATCCTCTCTTTAGGGAACAAAATTTGGCAGCATTCCGAAACTTGTTTTATCTTTACAATTGAGAAACTATCATACTGTTAAAATCAGGATCTCGGTTTGGCAAAATCTGTAAGATTAAACAGAACAAAGTGTAATAAAGTGTAGTGAGTATGAATGCAGCTTGTGGCAATTTATATGGAAAAGTTTTGTAACAATCGAAAAATTAAATCGACAAATGCCCACACACTTAGCCTTAGTAGAACACTTGTTCTCTGTATTTGTTCATTGTCTTGCTCAATACAATTAACTTGGATGATCTACCAACAGAATGACTCCGATGATATTACATCGGAGAAAGTCGAAGAGGCGAGAGCAGCCTACAGTGCAGCTGTTGCTGCTGCAAAAGAGAATCCAACAGAGGAATTGCTAACTAAAGCAGCTGAGGCAAGGCTACAGCTTCAAGCTCTCGTAATCTAACAGTTCAATTCTTGGATGTGTGTAAATGTTATGGTAATTAGATTGTAATATGGTTCTTCCTGTCTGAAAAACCTTTCTGTAGTAATTTATGGCATGTTTGTTGCTTTAATGATGAATATCAATCACTAATCAATGTCATTGCTCTAGATTTCTTGATTAGGTTTGTGAAGTACTTTCAAGGTTTTCTTGATCATAATCATATTAGCACTTCATGTTTTTTGGAGTGATATTATGAGGTTGGAGCTCTCTCTTTTTAAGAGTTAGTAAATTAAATTATCTATCTGGAGCCACCTCTTCTCCCCTGTTCTCCAGATCTCCCTCTTGGGGCCCTGCTCGGTTAGCGCTCGTATACGGTGACTCTTTTGTCGACCTGGTTCTTTTCGACCTCAACATTCGATAATTTTTGACAATCATAGGCACCTACTATACTGTTAGAACGGCCCATAGTCTGACAGTTGAAGCCAAGAGTGACAATTGGCCAAGAGCCTGTCTACACCAAATGTATGACTCTAACTGCTGTCTCCGTTGGTGCCCGACCTCTCACCGCCATGCTAGGCGATTCCTAGTTCTTCGCTTGTGTTACAAGCTATGTGGCGTGTACAACAGCTTGCGTGGTGTGCTCGTCAAATCACAAGGATATTTTTTTTCAATTGGCTATATAAGACTCAGTGATGGGAGGTAAAGTACGGAGGTCACTCTCCAGTAAAGTACAAAGATTACTCTTCTCTATTTGAGGTATTTTTTTTTCACGGGCACCCGCAAGCCCTATCTTTCAGTTTCATGCTGACTTGATCGTCAAAGGGTCACGTTATCCATGCCGACACCGGTTGACAAGTGCTGACTCGCAGGACTTTGAGTTTCGAACGATGGACGCAGCTTGAAGAACACAAGGGAGAGGAGGGGCCAATGTGCAGAGGAGAGCACCTCATTAAGCTAGTGTAATTTTTACATCTTATTTGAAATTAGTATAACTTTTAAAAATTTCATGTCTGGTGCAATATATTTTTTCCTTTAAATATATTATATCTCTACTTTTTTATAGTTAAAATGATGATATGATCTACTGTGTATTGTGCTACATTAATAAATAAATTATATGCATAAAAAATAATTAGAAGTTTAAAAGTAATTTTTTAAATGATTAAAAAATCAGATGGTAATTTACCAAAATGTGTAGGTGGTTTTGCGTTTTCCCCATTTCAATAGTTGGTTTTGGAATTATCCAAATAACGTAGCCTTGCTGAATTCATTTTCAATTTTACCCTCATCTCTCATTTATTACTGTTTCATCTAAAACCCTCGTCTTTCTGCTCTTGAGCACCATGCCTGCCATAGAAGGTTATCTCGAGTTCCACAACTGGGAGATCCTGATGGGCCCCAATGTTAGTGAGGACGATTGAAAACACTCGCATGAGCACGACTCTGACAATGGATCCATCGTGCTCGACTACTTTACATTAGATTCGCATGAGGAGTGTCGTAAAGGAGCCTCCTTTGATGGAAATGGTGATGATGAGGAGATAGTTGAGGCGGCGGCGATGGACGATTCAAAAAACCCTAGTTGGGTCAACCCGAACACGAACAGGAAGGACGTCAATTTTTCCGTGGCAAGTACTAATTCGGATGAATGTGGGTTAAAGCACCAAAAATTGTCGAGAAGATACATGAAGATGTGGATGAAGAAGTAGTGGGTACGTTGAAAATTGGAATTGCGAAGCCCGAGGAAGAATGGCGTGAAGAACATGTGGAGATTGAGGGCATTAGCTTACAGAATGACTTGGTTAAAGGATGAGAGAAAAAAGTGATGGCTTGGTGAGAGCTCCTGTTTGAACTTCTATAGTTATGTGCTTTACAACTTATTATCTATTAATTACTTTTTTTCTTTGAAGTTATTTCATTGTTATTATGATACTATCAAAGTTCATTGCTAAACAAATATTAAGTGGAATATCAACAACTGTCTTTTAATAATTGTTCCTCTCCACAGAAGCAACTCCAGTCTTAGTTGAAGACCCATGCAATGCGTCTCAACGAAGCATTCTCAGTTGTGAGGTGTCTTTCGATTCTAAAATCTCAACTGCCTGTTGGTGGATTGACCTCATAGTCAGTTCTAACCCTTTAGTGAGACATTTTGCGGCTTCACCCAAGGAGAGTTGGCTCCAACAAGGCATGAGATGATTTTTCCTATTAGTTGTCGAGCTCATCCAGACACCCTGAGCAGCTACCTTTCCAAGGAAACTTTGAGTCCCTAATTGCTCCTAAAAATTCATTTTCTTTGTCACTAGATTTCATGCTTGTGCAATGATCGTCTTCCTTGTATTGTTTAGTCTTATCGTTGATGTTGGTTTGTGTTTGACATCAGTGATGAATGTTTCATGCCTTTTTATTTATTTATCGAAAGAAAATTGGTTGTATTGTCTTTTAAACAGTTTGTTTGTTTATCTTAAGGAGCTCGCAGAGAATGCTAAAGGTTATTGATTAAAAAGTTAAATCATAGACTAAATTATCTTCAGATATTATATACAATTTCAATGTAGCATATCAAAAATAATAAACATAAACAGGGTCATAAGATAAACCAGCAACACTTGTGTTGCTAGTTTCTAAAAATTAGCAACACGGAAAATCAGCAACACCATGTTATTGATTTCGAAAAATCAATAGCAACATGGTGTTGTTGATTTTTAGAAATTAGCAACACCTGTGTTGCTGGTTTCCGAAAATCAGCCCCGTGTTGTTGATTTCCAGAAACCGAAAGTTATGGTTTCTCAAAAATTAAGTCAACAACACATTGTAGCTAGTTTTTTAAAATTAGTAGCATTATGTTGCTGATTTCCAAAAATCAACAACACAACACTGATTTTCAAAAATCAACAACACGATATTGTTGATTTAAATTTTAAGAGAGAATAACTTTTAACTGGAATTAAACCATGGGGCACATAATATATCAAATCGAAGATCATTCAGAGATCTTCGATTTCATATATTGTGTATCTCATGGTTCAATCCAAAGCAAAAATTAAGGTCTCTCAAAATTTAAGTTAGCAACACATTGTTACTGATTTTGTGCTGCTGAAAAATCAGCAACACAATACATTGTGTTGCTGATTTTACTACTGATCTTTAAAAGACCATAACTTTTGACTGAGATGTACAATATATCAAATCGAAACTTGTTCAAAGATCTTCAATTTTATATATGTGTATCTCATGATTCAATTTCAGTCAAGATTTGTGGTCTCAAAGTTAAGTCAAGAACAATGATGTTGCTAGTCTTTCAAAGATCAACAACACGTAGCAGCTACAAAATCAAAGCTGCTACAACTATACGTTATAACTTTGAGAGGTCATAACTCTTTATTAAGATTGAATTATGGGATGCATAATATATCAAATTGAATCTCATTCAAAGATCTTTGATTTGATATATTGTGTGTCCCATGGTTTAATTTGATTCAAAACTTATGACCTCTCAAATTTTACCTAGCATACATGTTATAGCAGTTACGAAACCGTAACTACTACAACTATAAGTTCATCTTTAAAAGGTATTAACTTTTGACTGAGATTGAACTACAATATATCAAATCGAAACTTATGCATAGATCTTTAATTTGATATATTATGTGTTTCTTAGTTCAACCCAAATCAAAAGTTGTGACTTCTTAAAGTTATAACTTGTAGTTGTAGCAGCTACGATTTCGTAGCTGCTACAACATGTTGCTAGTTTTCAGAAAGCCAACAACAACATATTGAAGCATAAACTTTGAGAGCTCATAACTTTTGATTGAGATTGAACTATGAGATACACAATATATCAAATTGAAGCTTGTTCAGATATCTTCGATTCAATATAAGCATTCTGTAATTTAATACAAATTAAAAGTTATGGCCTGTCAAATTTATAACTTGTAGTTGTAGCTGTTACAATGTGTTGCTGATCTTGAGAAGATCAGCAACAATGTGTTGTTGGTCTTCAGAAATTCAGCAACAAAAACCGGCAACAATGTGTTGAATTGTAACTTTGAGAGGTTATTATTTTTTACTGGGATTGAATCACAAGACGCACAATATATCAAATTGAAGCTTGTTTATAGATCTTTGATTTGATATATTATACATTCCATAATTCAACCTGAATCAACAGTTATGACCACTCAAAGTTATAACTTGTAGTTATAGCAGCTATGATTTCGTAACTACTACAATGCATTGCTGGTCTTCAGGAATTCAGCAACAAAGACCAGCAGCAACGTATTGAAGCATAAAATTTGAAAGCTCTTAACTTTTAACTAGGATTGAATTATGAGACACAATATATCAAATCAAATCTTGTTCAGAGATCTTTGATTTGATATATTATGCGTTTTGTAATTCAATTCGAATCAAAAGTTATGACCTCTTAAAGTTATAACTTATAGCTGTAGCAGCTATGATTTCATAATTACCACAATGTGTTATTGATCTTTAGAAGATTAGTAATAATGTATTGTTGGTTTTCAAAAATTTAGCAATAAAAACTAGCAACAATGTTTTGAACTGTAAACTTTAAGAGGTCATAATTTTTTACTGGGATTGAATCACAAGGGGTACAATATATCAAATTGAAGCTTGTTCAGAAATCTTTGATTTAATATATTATGTATTTTATAATTCAATACTAATCAATAGTTATGACCTCCAAAAATTATAACTTGTAGTTGTAGCAGCTACGATTTCGTAGCTGCTACAACGTGTTGCTGGTCTTATAAAGATCAGCAACATGAAGAGTTTTTGGTCTTCTAAAGATCAGAAACACATTATTGTTGATTAACCATTGGACGCATAAACCATTGGATGGATAATATATATATCAAATTGAAGATCTCTAAACAATTTGAAATAGTGTTTGACAATCATACCATAAAAATATAATAATAGTTTTATTGAGTTTTACAGTAATAATACACTAGAAGAGCACAATAATTTAGATAAAGCAACAATTAACAATATAAAATAATTGAATATTTAAAAAAAGTTATAGCAACAATTAAAGATCTTTGAATGAGCTTAGATTTGATATCTTATGTGTCTTGTAGTTCAATCTGAATCAAAATTATAGTATATCTAAAAGTTATAACTTGTAGTTGTAGAAATCATAACCAAAAGTCCATCAACAGCATTGTTATTGACTTAAACTTTGAGAGACCATAACTTTTGACTGACATTGAATCACGAGACACATAATATATCAAATCAAAAATCTCTTAATGAGCTTCGATTTGATATATTGTGTGTCCCATGGTTTAATCTCAATCAAAAGTTATGGTCTTTCGAATATCAATAATAAAATCAACAATACAATACATTGTGTTGCTGATTTTTTAATATCAACAACAGTATGTTGCTGACTTAAACTTTGAAAGATTATAACTTTTTACTTAGATTAAATCATGAGACACATAATATATCAAATCAAAGATCTCTGAATGAGATTTGATTTGATATATTGTGTGTCTCGTGGTTAATCTCAATCAAAAGTTATGGTCTTTTGAAGATCAACTATAAAATCGGCAATACAATACATTGTGTTGCTGATTTTTCAACAACATAAAATCAACAAAAATGTGTTGCTAACATAAATTTTGAGAGACCATAACTTTTGATTCAGATTGAATGAGATGTACAATATATCAAATCAAAGATCTCATCTTTGATTTGATATATTGTGCATTACGTGGTTTAATCTCAATCAAAAGTTATTGTCTCTTAAAGTTTAAGTCATTAACACTATGTTACTAATTTTTAAAAATCAGCAACACAGTGTTGTTGATTTTCAAAAATCAATGTTGCGTTGTTAATTTTCATAAATTAGCAACACAGTGTTACTAATTTTAAAAAACTAACTACAATGTGTTGCTGACTTAAATTTTAAGAAACCATAACTTTTGATTTTTGGAAATCAACAACACAGAGCTGATTTTCAGAAACCAGCAACACAGGTGTAGCTCATTTTTGAAAATCAGCAACACCATATTACTACTGATTTTCAGAAGTTAGCAACAAGGTGTTGCTGATTTTTCGTGTTGCTGATTTCTGAAAACTAGCAAGATAAGTGTTGTTAGTTTATCTTTATGCCCCTGTTTATGTTTATTATTTTTGATATGTTACATTGAAACTGTATGTAATATCTGAAAATAATCTAGTCTGTGATTTAACTTTTCAATCAATAATATTCAACATTCTCTATGAACTCCTTAGGATAAACAAACAAACTGCTTGAAAGATAATACAATCAATCTTCTTTTGATAAATATAAAAAAGGCACAGAACATCCATTACTGATCTCAAACATAGACCAACATCAGTGATAAGACAGACAATACAAAGAAGATGATCATTGCACAAGCATAAAATCTAGTGACAAGGAAAATGAGTTTCTAAGAGAAATCAGGGACTTAAA